>UFQX01000178.1:2066171-2286702 GCA_900497675.1 Arapaima gigas
CCCCCCCCCCCCCCATCCAGTTATTACATTTTTGTTGTCAGTATCTGCTGCCAGTCCAGCAGATTTGGACTCAGAGGTCTGCAGGTATCAACTTCTCTGTTCCCGAAATGAGTAGGAGCTTTTGGACCATCTTGTTGTAGTGGGTTTTTTTTTTTTTCTTAGAAAAAATGAGTCAACTTGACAACCACAGCAAGACAGCAGTCACTGGGTGTTGGGAGTAATGTCTGGGAGGCTTCAGCAAGAAAATAGCTCATGTACTTCTTATTTCCAGGATGACTCAGTGTTTGTAGAGATGCAGTATAGGTGTGGACTGGATCATTTTGCAAGGGTGTGATGAGCAGGATGGGGCGAATCTTCTCATAAGCCGTTATAATTCCGTTTCAGTGTCTATGCATGTGCTTGTGTGGCTGTTTGACTTCTTTGCGAAATATTTAAGGTTCTTCTACAATAACCCTGAGAAGCAACAGCTCAGCTGATGTCCATTTGAGAGAAAAAGAACTGCTACTTTTACAGAGATGATCTCCTGTCCCACCCTAAATTATCACCTCCCCACCTGTGTTTTCCTCACAGTCTGACAATTTTGTACATTTTGGGTAGACGACACGCTTGTTTTCTAGCCCCCGCTAGTAGGAAGGATGTGGGGAGGATGAGAGCGTTTGGAGGGTGAAACGTGTCCATTCCTGAGCTTAGACAGGGTGCAGAGCTCCCATTTCTCCACCTTCACTGAAGAGTTAACATTAGACAACTAGGGGATTGAATGACACCCCCCCCCCCCCATCTGCTCAATTCCCCAGTTCCCAACTTGTGCTGATTCACTGAAACAGGGGCATGACCATCCTTGCAGTGCCATTACCTCATTGCATCTCAGGCACAAAGGATCCTTTCAACAGGAAAAAGGTTTGATAAGCCCTCCTCTAGACCATGGAGGCTTTTCCACACCCCGCTCCAAAATCAAAGGTGAAAAATGAAACCCATTCTTCAGACTTGTTATTATCCATCTGTCTTTGTTAACCGCTTATCCTGAGCCAGGTCGGGAGGGTCCGGAGCCTAACCTGGAATCGTTGGGTGGAAGGCCAAGAAACTGCCCCTGGATGGGACACCAGTGACTTGTTTTATCAACACTAAAATCTTTTCCATTTGAAGTTCACAGTGTAAGTAAAGTAGATGTGTACTCTTAATACTCATGTTAGACAGATATATTAGTCACTGCTGTATGCATCAGTTGCAGGAGGGAGACTGGGGGGGGCCTTAAAACACTGGCAAAAAATATAGTCTGACATTTTTTGTATATGTCTGAGTCATCCAGTCGTGCACCAGCCACAGAGTATTTCGAGTGGATAAGATGAAATGCAGAGACACAACAGCTTCATGGCATCCTGAAAAAAGCGAGACTCTCGGATCTTTATTTCTGAGAACCACAGTGAATACGTGTTGCTGGGTGTCTGATGTTGAAACAACTGAAGCATCCAGTGTCTCCAATTTATATCACCATATATTACTGGGAATTGATTTTTTTTTTCCACAAATTTTACATGGATTTTAATGCTGTTTGATGAGTAAAATAATCTATTGTTAAGATTTAAATGATTAAGAATTATTGGTAAAAGTGACTTCATTTATGAACAAATCAACATTTAAATGCACTTCCCGGCTGTGTTATATGTTGAAGAACCAGTGTATTACAGGACAGTTTATATTCATGTTAACAAAATATTAATGTGTTACTCATTGTTTTCTAGCCAGAGGCTTGGGGACTCTCCAGGGGAACAGTCTCCCATTTGCAACTGCACTCTGACACAGGGTTCTAGTTGTCGCATCTCTGGCCACCATCTGCAGCACTTAGAGAGGAACTGCTGTTTGAAACTGGTTTCCTTTTCGATCTGGACTCTTCACCCCCAAGTAAAGCTTTACAAGTATGCAGTACATCTTGTGGAGTCTTTAAAAATTGATTCTATTCATTGATTCAACATATTTTAGAACAGATTTCAGATCTGGAAAATGTGTAGGTTTTATTCCTAATGACTAATTATAGAAGACTGTTTTTGTACTTGCCAGTTTTGAATATTAAATAATTTAAATGGTGCGTATGATTCATAGGCACCCATACTGATGATGATGATGATTATTATTATTATTATTATTATGTTACCTGTTTACCCACTACAAATATTGCCATACTTGCTGATCAGTGCAACAGCCCTTTGACATGGATTTGAACATACAGTCGATTGGTTAGAAGTATGATCTTTACACATCATGCTGTGTACTGTTCTAGAAAAGAACCGTTTCCTCAAAACCAGGTCTTTTGCAAAATTGTTTCAGGAATTGGAAATATTACACTCTGTGTATTTGGATGAATGCTTGGTAAACTTTCCCTCTTGGCTTGGAGACCTCTGGAGGGCTAACACCTACTGTTGAGCAAGGTTGTTGAACACTTGTGTTGCAATACTTTTGGACAAAGGAAAAGTTGAGGCGGTGAAGTGCATTTGTAGAAACAGGGTGCACAAAGATGTGAAGGTTAGTGGACATTTATATTCGTGACTGCAGGGTGTGGCCAGGCGTTTTACTGAATACTTCCCTCCCAAAAGTTTAGTTTCACAAAACTCATTTTATCTCGTTGTTACTGAACAGTAATATGGAGTAGCAGACATGCAGACACTTTAAAAGGAAAGTCAAGAATCTCCAGTCTGGCAAACAAAAGGAAGGAATGATTGTAGAAGACAGCTAGTAAATTGATATCCCCTACTTTCCAAATATTTCTCAGATTTTTCCAGGCTTGCCTTACCCATTAGAGGGTGTAGATGCTGAATCAGTTCTCACTTTGTTGTTGGACCTTTTTTTTGCTACATTAGTCTGTGGCAAGAAAGATCAAATAACTGAACGTGTGTGTGTGTGTGTGTGAGAGAGAGAGAGAGAGAGAGAGAGAGAGAGAAGCCCATCTTCTTGGTGAGTCATCCAGCTCTACACATTAATAAAATGTCAGACTGGTTTCTCCCAAAGAAGAGAACTGCTCATGATTAAAAGTGTGCATACCTGGCAGCTTAGGGGAGCAGCCCAGTAAATTACCCAGTAAATCTTCTGGGACTTCAGCACTGAAGCAACAGCGTTATCATGTTTAGTTAATAAATTATAACTGGAAAGGGGGCAACACTGCAATGGACTGGCATTCCATCCAGGAGATTGTTTCCAGGCTGCCGAGACCCTGCCCGAGATAAAGCGGTTACTGATAATGGCTAGTTGGATGAAGTTCACAACAATGTTGTGAATTTTGCTTACCTTTGTAAGAGTAAAGCAGTAACCCTTAACACCAAGCAAGAAACAAAAGACTTTTTTGAACTCTAAAATCAGAGTTTGAGTATTCAGCCAGTTCCAGGTGGCATGAGGGATTGATGACAGGTGCAGAGGAACACAAAGCGAAAGGACGCGATGAGGAGCTTGGTGCCTCAGGGCCAAACGCCGTCAAAGCGTTCCATTACCATCTCCATGGAGATGAAGCTTGGATCCCAAACTTCAAACATTCCAACCTTTGGGGGAGGCCAGAGGTTCTTCTGTCACACCTTTGGTGCAACAGCTGCCCAGTGGTCCTATCACAGCACAGAAGGGGTGGGGAACAGACAGTTAAAAACACAAAATGTCAAGCCAGTATCAGTGATGATTGCGTTTCACATGCCAGCGAATATCTTCTTGACTTCTTAGCTAAATATAGCAGCATCTTAAGTTTGACAGATTTCATACAAATGGGCCGTCAATACATGTAAGCAGTTCCTAAGAATATCTTTTAGACATATTTTGCACTAGTATAAAATTGAATTTAGGACAGGTAATTTTACAGCAGTTTAGACTGGGTTTCTTCATGCCAGCCAGGGGGAGACACAGCGACAAGGAGATGCACCTTGAGACACTAACACCCTGTCCATATGCTGGGTTCATCGATGAGCCACGTTTTATTTTATTTTGGAACTGCGCTTCAAGTTACTTGTGGTCCTAGTAGTGCATTGTAGGAGTGCAGAATTGACTGCACATCTGGGAGGCATTATTCCTCATTTCTGCAGCTGTCAAAATCCTGTTGCCATGGTGAAAAGATTACACAGATTTTTAAATGAACATATGATTTTGGGAAAAGTGTTCTTGGATAGGTGTTATGATATCCCCCATAATATTTTACCAAGCAGCTGTTTTGCGGATATTTAAAAAAAAAAAAAAAAAAAAAAAAAAAAATTACTGTTTTAAATATGAACCAGTCTGGTCATTTTCTCACAAACAAGGTGTTTCCTCCCACAGAGCTGCCACTCACTGGATGTTTTTTGTTTTCGCCCCATTCTGTGCGATTCTGGAGACTGTTATGCATGAAGATCTCAATCTCAGGAGAGCAGCAGTTTCTGAAGTACTCAAACCACCCCCCCCCCCCCATCTGGCACCAACCACCATGCCACAGTCAAAGTCACTTAGATCACATGTTCCCCCATTCTGATCTGAAGGTTGATGTGAACGTTCAGTGACCCGTCTGTGATTTTATGCCCTGCGCTGCTACCCCACGATTGGCTGCTTAGATATTTGTGTGAATGAGCAGGTGTATGGGTGTTCCTAATAAAGTGGCCGATAAGTTTTGGGGGTTTTTTTTATTATTTTTTTTTTAAACTCAGTTAACCAGTTCTTATGCAACATGTGGTTGTTAATTAGAATTATGTGACAGTTTTGTTATGGCTTTCGGGCAGCTTGGATGCCTTTCGGATGGCATTCCTGTATGAGCTCCAGTGTTTACACAGGTTTAGCGTTGTCGCGTATATTATGCTATACAAAATTTGCACTCTGTGACAGTGCTTGGTTTTATTTCTCAGAGGAGAAACCAATTTTATTGGGCTCAGTCTGCCCTTTGACACATTTTTCTTGTAATGTGGCATCTGGAAGTCATCTTCTGCAAGGTCTGACTAAAGATGCCTGTGACACCATGAGGTGCAAATGCTGTGTTGCAAACTGAAGCCAGAGGGTATATTGAGATCTGAAGACTCCTGTGTGAGGCATTTTAAAACTTTAATCTGTAATAAAAGCCCGTAGTCATATAAGTCAGAATATTGCTTTTGAGCTGTTGGATGATGCCGAAGTACAGGCAGCCATTTCTTCAGCAGTTCAGTTTTAATGTTCCCTGTACCAGGCATAAGGTTAAAAATTCCAGATGTCATTGCAATTATAGTCTTTATAAAAATACTTGAAGTTGAAGTGCTGCTTTGACTATCAGCATGAATAGATGGTCATCATCAAAATATTTGGTAATTTGGTACTTAGTGTTAAGATTGTGTTCTTCCTGCAAGTCTGGGAATTGCACAAGTGTGAAACCTGTTATTCATAAGCAAAACAGACTTGAAATAAGTACATAAACATATCTTCTGGTGCTGAATGACATCTTTATTATAAGTTATGGCCTCCCACAGAGGGACCCATTGCTGCGTTTAGCTGCTCGTGTGGGTGGAATCCATCCATCTGGGTTTTCTCAGGTCTGTGTCAAGGACTTGCGTAATTTAACATTGGTTCTTTATGTAGCAGAGAATGTGCTAGGTTAGTGCCTTTTTATATGATGGGTTCATGCAGGTTGTAATGCTTGCATCTGACCACTGTTGCGTAGTGAAAAGCACAGGGACTAAAGCTAGGAAGGCATGACCACATTTAGTAGCCAGGGCCTGGAAAGACTCTTTTCACCAGCTGACAGCTTGTTTGGGGCAACTGACAAAAGGGAACTGAACTCTCAAGAACCTCGTGGCTGAACAAAGGACTTCAACAAGGAAGTGGTGTAGGACCAGCACATCAGATGTTCCTTTCCTCAGGTGCAAGAGGAGAAGAAAGCTCAGTGCATGTTTATGTGTCTGTAGAAAGGGTGCCTTTCTGACAGCCTCCAATACCCCCCTTCCTTCAGCTGTCAGCCTTTTACTTCTTCCAACCATTACCTGCCACAATCAACAGGGTGATTATTTGCAGGGGGTATTTTCATAAATATGATATTTAATCATTAATTATTACATATGTGGTATAAAGATGTTAATTTTTTTTTTCTGTGCTGACAGGGTTAGACATGCATTTGGGCTAAATGTGCATTGTTGGCAGGAATGTGATTTAAAACACACACCTAGTTGGCAGTTTTGAGTCACTAGTACAACTGAAACATCTCGTTGGACTGTGGGAGGAACCCAAGCCCTGTAAAGTGTGCAGTCCATAAAGCAGCATTCCCTTGATTTAAAGTATCTGTTCCTGAAAATGAACACCAAATTGTTCTATCAGTATGATGCAAAAGGATTCTGGTTGGATGAATCCACTTTTTTCCACTCTTGAACAGTCGGTTTGCTCCTATGCCCTGGATATGTGCTCTGGTCCTTGACCTTTGAAACCTGTTCAAGACACTTTCCAAAAAGTGGTGTGTTCTGAAATGACTTTTTGCACTCCAGCGTTGAATTTGGATGGAATTTGCCTGGTTGTGGCTCGTCTCTTTATTCGCACGATTCTTGCCATTCACCTTTGACCCCTCTGGTCTGCTAGTATCCCCAGGATCACAGCCATTTGGGAGCTGCTGGAACTGGTATGCTATCATCAACTATCACACCATGTTCAAAGTCAGTAAGATCACTGACTTCTGTCTGTTCCAGTGCTCAACTGAACACTGACCAATGGTAGAAACTCTGGTCTGCTTGATTTACAACACACCCTGCAGTCATGTCACATATGACTTGTTGGAATGTACCATTTGTGTGAAGGCAGGTTGTGTATCTAATAAACTGGCAACTCATTGTATGCATTAAGAAGTTTTCAATAGTGTCAGTTCCTTCCCCATCTGGATTCATCAGCTGAAAAGCAGAACCATTTCCCCAAGTCAGTGTATACTTTTGCATCCCAATTGTCACAGCAAAGCATCAGTGTGTCCCCTTAGTGTGTGTGCTGTCATTTGTTTGCTCATTGGCAGTGTGGGTCCTCATGGTAACTCTGATATTGAATATGAAGACCATCAAAGACAGATGGGCTACAGGGAGCTTGGGGATGGATATTTCATCCAACTGAGAACATCTTACTCTACAGGGGAGGGCTGAATGATTGATTTAAAAGCCAAGATGCTGCCTTGTGTTAAGACCAGATCTCTCTGGGTTTTCGGACAGGGTGTAGGGTTGGTAGTTGGGGGGGGTGGCCTCTGTTACATCCTGATGAACCTTTTAGTGAGGTTAATACTCACTCAAAGTAACCCAGAGGCACCCAAGCTCAAAACAGTGCCAAAATCTGTTCATCTTGGCAGCTTTGTTTTCTACATCCGCCAAAACCTCCTTGATTTTAAAAATAATACAGTAAATGCTGTATTTGTGGAAATCCATGTGTATCCTATGCATCTTTAATTATGTTGGATTTGGCCTTTATTCAACATCTTTTTCCTAAAAACAAAAGAAGTAATAATTCTTTGAAAAAAGGTTCCAAGAGTCTACAAATAAGGTCAACAGGAAATAGTGTCACTGTGGGCTGTCACTGCTTTCTCCTCCTTGCCTGCCTGCTGCCAGTGACGGGGTTAGTCACAGTCTAGTAGTGTAATACTCTTCTACCTCTGCATTTGAGTTCAGAAATGCAGCCTTCACATTCTGCATAGGTATTATTACAAGGATGAAACACTTCAGCCCCCCCCCCCCAGAATGTGATTCACTCACTGCCCATCTAAGTAAAGTAAACACTGGTCATTAAAAGCAGTTATTTGATAAGTCACTTTAAAATGTAGACTAGTCAAGTTACACAGAGAAATGAACTGAGGAATGATTTGGCATAGCTGACAGTACACACATATAAACTTTGTTGGGCCATTTTACTATTTTGGGCATCATATTGCATTTCTTAAATTTGCTTTCATCTATCTTAACCTTCTGAAACAGGTACTCCAGCATGTAACAGCATTCTGAATGCTATATACCGCCTTAGTCTGTCATAAAAACACAGCAACAAGTCCCCACTGTGCTCTTCCTGCTACCTGTAATTAAAATCATTAAAACTCTTCCAGTCCTGAGAACTTACTATTATTGAGCTCTACAAATCCCTCAGATGACCACAACTCAGGATCAGCTGTGCTCCTCTTCACTTGCTGAATACAGTAACAGTTAATTATTATAAATTGCCTTGTTTTGTTTATTTAAAATTCTCTGTACACATCGATTTTTTTAAACATATTTCGTTATTTAAAGTTTGTTGTTAACTGAATATAAGGAGCACTTTTTTTTCTAAAATATACTGCCTAGAAACATACCCATTAATGAATGTGACAAATGCTGTGGTCTGAGGTAGAAGAGGAGACGGTTGCAGATTTTTTCTGTTCAAAGCTTTGTTTACACTTGAGCAACGAGTGTCCAGGGAGAAGGGAATCAAAAGGGTAGCTGGGATCTCAAACTCTGGGACAGCTCTGGAATGTTTAGTCTCCAGTCCTTCTCTGTCTCTCATTTATGTCTCTGGACAGAGAGGTTGTTTCCTTGTGGGTGTCGGGGAAACTACACACTATGACGCGTCTGCCAAGGGTGTTTACCAGAACTAGGTGCCACAGGTGTCATGTGTGTGACATCAGCAAGGTGTGAGGTGGGGTGTGTGTGCGGGGCGTGTTGCGTGTGAGTATATCCATTACTTCATTAAGTATTTCAGAATTAGGCAATTGTTTAGGAAGTGTTTTGTATCATGCAGAAATCATGGTTTGATGGTTATACAGGTATTTTACAGTAGTTTAGTGAAATTTGGCAAAATTGCTTCAATGGCTTTTGAATGCTCCGGGAATGCATTATTTTTCCGTTTAAAATAATGGGCAATAGACTTTTTTGTATGAAATTTCAGTATAGAGACCATTTTCTAGAACAGATTAATTTCATAAATTGAGGGATCGCTGCATATATTCCCAAAGCTCTGTAAGAAGAACAAAGAAAGACAGAGAATGAGCTTTATACATATACACAGAGGGAATGGTCAAATAATCGGGAATTTACTCTGTGAATTGCTGCTTTAAATGTTAAGACTAAAATAGTTTGTCATGTAAAATTTGAGCTGGAAAGTTTGGATACGAATGAACTCAGAGTTTGGGTTCTCACTGAGAAAGTCTCAAAGGTAACACAAAGAAAATCTATTCTCTGGAATGATTTTGGGGATGCAGTGAAGTGAATGATGCCAGCAGCTGTTTGGGCTTTTGAGGTTGGAACAACATTGTCTCCCTAGTGAAAGCTTTGCGATTTTTTTTTTTTTTTTTTTTTTTTTCCCCTGTGACCTTCCTCTTGGGTACCACAGGCTGGCAGCACCTCAGTGGCCACAGTATGTGTGGCATCACAGTTGCCTCAAAAAAGTAGTTTTACAATTTTAGTCCCCAGATTTGTCAGTCCAGTGGTGCTGAATGGGGGTGTATAGTGATAAACATCACAGACACTTTTTAAGCAACCATGCCAGCATACAGTTCCATAAAATTTCAGTTGCCATGGAAACACACAAAGTACAGGAGTGGAGAGACCTGTGAGCAAAAGAGAGTCTCATTTTAAAGGTTCAACATGTTTGTCTGCACTGTATACTTTTTTTAATGTTATACATTTCCTGGCTTGGTACCATCTTTTGAGGCTTCCTCAACATGTCATGCTTAATGAAAAAGTGTCTCTTGGTCTGTTAATCCCACAATATGCTGTTTAACAGTGGAAAGTCAAAGTATGTGGAACATTAATGCACAGAGCATGAGGCAGGTTTTGTGAGTCAGAAGTGGGACACACAACTGACACCTCATTAAAATAACAGAAGTCATTTTAGTTTTTGTATAACTACATCATTCAAGAAGAAATATTTTACTGTATAGAACCACATTTTTCCAGCAATTTTGTGCTTGTTTGAATCACCAGCAAAATTGTATATAGTCTAGAAAACATTAAATCCAGTATGCATGATGGTGAATGTACTTTGAATTTTGAAAGCTATTTTACATTTTAAACTGTTATGGACTTTCACCACAACTGCGAGAATTATTAATGACTATGTTAAGCACTGTATAAACATATGCTCTTTATTAAAGTGTAAAGCCTAAAGCTGTAGGAGAACACTTTGGTCAGCTTAGTACAAAATGGGCTTTTTCATCCATTTAAATATTTCATTATAGTTTGTCGTGTCATTCAGTATTTACTTACAAGAGAAGCAAAATGATGAAGGAAGTGTACAAGAATCAAGGCAGAAAGTGTATTGTTACCAAACAGGATAGAAAATGGAAAGTACAATGCAGGTGGAAAACCTGAGCAGAACTGAACCTGTACAGTATACACAGCCCTGGTATATAAACAATTTTGCATAAACAGCTAAACTTAATACCAGTTCCTACTTTGTTCAGTAGACACCCCACTGTAATTTAGAGCCATAACACAGCTGGAGAAGTCAAACTCGAAGTTTGTGCGTTGCACGAGTAGCCTGTCTGTAACGTACAGCGTGATACTGTGCAGTACGGCAACTTTAATACCCTTACTGCTTCACGTCTCATGTTTGCGTCGTTTCTACATGTCTGTGCAGTGTCTCCATTTAAAGGTCATAAACAAGATGTAATCCAGTGAAATGGGGCCAAAAAAAACATTGATACGTTTGCAAAAAGGAAAAAAAAACAAAAGAAATTAATAAGGCTGGAAAAGCTCATGACTCTGGACAGGTCTGATCTCCTTATTGTGAACAGGGGGGGTTGGTGGTTCTTGTGTGTATTGTGTGGTGCTGTACACTGTGTACGCATGACAGTGTGTGTTTACAATGATTTACTCCCTTTGTACAGTTGGATATTCTGTGTTAGTTCAGGGTATTTACTTTCGCCTACTTCTGTATCCTTGTTGAATTTAAACAAACATAAAAACAAGCAGTTTCACAAGCTCTGCTCTAGAAAAAGTACCTGATAAATTCTGAATTAGGTTTGTTATAGTGAATCTGAAGTTTGAAATGTGGTCCTTAGTTTTCCGTTTCAGGACTTCCCCTTCTGGGCACCAGGTTCGCTCTTGAACAACGTAATTACTACTGCAAATATTTATGGATATAATAAGATTCGCGCGCTAATTGTCCTTAGATGGTTATCTTTGTATTAGTGGTCACAACAGAAAAAAAAAATATATATTTTTTTTAACCATAAACTTTTTCTCTCGTTCTGCATTTGAAAAACTGTCGAGGGCATAATAGCTTGGGTGTTGAGGGCGACAAAAATATTAAAAGTAGTAATTGATAATAGGAGGGAGCTATTAAGCTTCACCTTCTCGTTTGTTATGCCTAAGTTATATATACAGAATATGCTTATTAACATATCAACAGTGTGACAGAAACGGTGCTGTTACGTCCCCGTGTTAAAACGTCTCGGTCGGAATTCCCGGGCTCACTTGGCGCTCACACCCTCGAGTTGAGAGCCTCGAGCTGTCAGAGCTGCGTGAGAGAGCACTCGAGCGGCCGCTATTGTCGGCGGTCGTCCGCAGTTCTCACACCGCGGCGGCGTGACAGACCCCTAAAGTGGAGATTTCACGAGTGGATTTATGTCAAGCTGCTTCTTGAAGACCAGGACTCGAAAGTACACGGTATGTTAGTTTCTTTGGTACACTTTGAGAGCGTTCCCACTCCCGCAAGGTAAATTTAAATGGGAGACAAGCGAGTGTTTCACGGAGTTTGCGGTGCTCATCTAACGAAGATGGATTCCGCGGTTATTAAGCTTTTCTACTTCTCATTTTTGACGACGTCAGTAAGTACAAAGAAATGTAAAATTCTTCTTCTTTGTATGCCGCCTAAAAAGTCTTGGTGCTTAGGGGGGAAAAAATAGAGAGTGGTGGAGAGTAAGGTCTGCGAACTCACTTCGCTACCAGCAGGAGAGATCGCGGTGTAAAATGGGTCCTCAGACGCGACAAGCGTTATTGTCACGTTATTAATAGTGGGTACGGTGTGAATAAGTGGGGTGAGAGGGCGGGCATGGAGGTGCCCGCGCTTCATTCGCAGCGCCACGGCGGCGGGAGCGCGCTCATTGAACGCGCTTGGCTCTCGCTTGTCCTTTTCACCTAAGTGGAAAAGCAAAAGGCAACAATTTTCTGCACAGTTTGAACGGAATAAACCAGCGTTAAAGTTGCGGTTAGTGATGCTGCTGCTGACTGCGGGCTTTGGTAACCTTGCAAAAATTTAAGTGGCAACGATATTACGGCTTCAATTTTTAATTACTTGTTTGGTTTCACCTCTGGACACATGCTCATAAACAAATCAGGCATTAAAAGCACCATGTTTGATCATTAATCGGCAACCATTTTTCATATAAAGAGAAAAATTAATTTTGACAAAAAAAACTACATTTTAAAGTTAGCCACTATAGAATCCGTCCGTTTTCCAGAATGGAAACTGGGGTGATCTTGTCTCTTTGTGGTCCCACTTGGTTTCTGCTGCTAACAGCTCATCACGTGTACCGTCTCTGCATATTGTACATCCTGTAATAATAAGTAAGTGATTTACCTGCATGTTTTAGCAACTATTCTGCCTGCTGTCCTGTGGATTAAAGTTTCTGACTGTAAGGTCTCAAAGGAGAAACCACAGCAGAACCAGAAGCCCCCAACCATGTAGCTTTCGTTCTTTATATCATCTATCTTTCCCAGGTGCTGTGAGGCTGGCTAATAACAAAGGATTAGTTCTGCTGTAATTAACCTAGAGCCAGTTCTGTGTAAGGATTATTCCAGCTAATCACCTCACGGGAGTGAAGCCTAGTGAAGCTTGGTAAATCTCTCTCCGGGTTTTCTTGCTGCCATGCTGATCTCCATATGGCTCATTGTTTTTGTAAAATGACAAGAGTTGTGTTTGGAAATTACCTCAGAGTATACAGAATTGACAGAGCTTATTTTTTCCAAAGTCTGTGTCAGTGAGTTATTACGTAGTCTCAAAGTGAGCTATAACAAGATGCAATATCTTCTAGAAATACGTTAAGTGGTGAGTCTTTTCTTGTCCCAGTAGAATCGGGGGACCTGTATTGCCTGCAGCTATTGACTTAATTTCATTAAAGGAGTTAACTTTCAAAAGTGTTGAGACACTGTTACAGGAGCACCAAGGTGCTCATCCTCTCTGGTGATCACTGTTCCCCTGCACTTCCAGCTCATCACTGATGGCGAGTGCTGGGGATATGTGGGGTTTCTGTTTTCCGCCTTGTTTTACCTGTGCATGAATACAGACTCTGCTCAACTTGCAACATTTTCGAGATACAATGGACGCATACTTATGACAGCAAATAATAAATAAGTAAATAAACAAGGCTTACGACTGATTTGGCTTACAATTTGGCCATTGGCCCGGTCATAAATCAAGGACAGTCTGTCACATGTCATTCCAGCTTCTGTAACCTCTGTGTACTTTCTCCTTGTTCTGTGACATGCATTTACATTTTTTCTGTTTCTATTTGTGGCTAGAGCATTATGTTTATTAGTTCAGAATTAATTCAGGATAGCTAATAGTTAATTCAGAACTTTTGGCAAGTCAAAATCAATGTTATCTTTTCCATGAATGCTTTATGTCAGGCATGGTGAAAAGGCTGGTGATGAGGGAAGTCAAATTAGGTTGAGAAAAGGAGTATACTGTTCCCAGAACCTTTTGTGTTGCTCTGGAAGGTGTTTTTGGATAAAACTCTTTTACCACGATAACTTCACCCCTAAATGATGCTTATTCACTCAAGTTACATGCACACAGCTGTGCTGGAGAGTCTATCTGTTACATATTGGAAAACTAGGTTATCTGTTTATGCAGTCAAGCCTGGTTTCTACAATGAAGTACTTCATATAGTCAAGCAAAACTCTAACCTTGTAATTATTGTAAGCCCTTGCATGTGCCTACGCAGTCTATTTCTGGAATTACTACTTGTGTAATTTTCTTTGTTCATCCTGTGAAGCCTTGTCTTTGAAAGAACAGCCTGTATACTTTTGGGAAAGTGTATATGCTATATTGGTGGGAAAGATATGTCAGCCGGAATAGATCTGTTTTTTCCAAGTTTCAGAGCAAAGTCCCTGATGGTGTATTTAGCAGCTCACAGCAGGTCTACTGGTGCTGTTTCCAGCTCCTGGCATGGGATGTTTGCTGTCTTACAGACAGTGAAGGAGTATTTCTGTATCCTTGCACCTTCATTCAGCTGCTGATGGATAAGTAAACAAAGCTGCTGGGATACCAGGAAATAAAACTCACAGTAGGAAACAGGGTTCCAGCTAGAGAAAGATATGTTGTATGTCCACCTATCCATGGTGAATAATCTCTTATCCAGTGTAGTTGTAGTGGCCCAGAAACACAGGCTATACAGCTGGATATACTCTGCACAGGATGCCAGACCATTAATCATACATGCTCATTCTCTCCCTTTATTCACCTTGGTTCAAAACTCTGAGTATTAACAATTTTGTTGGTAGTTAGACTTTTGTATGTATTTGCATTTTGCAGCTCTTTTTAGTTAAAAAGTATACAATTTGTTTGAACAAAAACATTAGAAAGAAACAGTGCAGTAAGCTATAGCCTGCTGTTGCTGCAAGATAGGATTATTATTTTAAACACCCAGTTTGACACGACCAGGAAAACCATGACATATACTTTTCCCATTTCGCTTGATTTAGTGCTGCCGAAGTATGCTTTGATGTTGTCACAAGGGCCTCAATGCCAATGCCAGACAGCAGACAGTTTAGGGATTTTCTGGCATCTGTCAATTTGAAGACTGGATTTTTATGGCATGTGTGAAGGATGATGAGCTGGTTGCTGCCAGGCTTCTGGCTGAGAAACAGCAAAAGTTATAATGGGCACAGAGTCCCTCAGCATGTTTCACAGGCTGACTGCTTTCCTGCCAACATGCCTGACCCACCTCAGAGACAGGGATTACTTTGGGTGACTGCAGCAGGAGGGACTGCAGGTGATTGGCGGCTTGGCTTTGGATCTGGGGGAGATGGGGAGGTTAAAAACTGTCATGGAGTCCAGGAAAAAGTCAGCACTTTCTTCAAGGGAGAGGGTTCTTTTGGTGGACAAATAAATCCACTAGCTGAAACTTTTCTAACTGTTCCACAATTTACGGTTAATATCAGTAGACTGTGAAGAGAGTTTGTTCCTGACAGAACACTGGGAAGTGGATATACAACAGCCTTAAGAAATTAGTTTCATGGTATTTTAAATAAAATGCTTGGACAAAACACAAGCAATTTGTTCACTTCAGATACTATAAAACAGGTTATTCTGGGTGTAAGACAAGTACTGTTGTTCTGCATAAAAAATATTTGTTGCCAAGCCATAAATATGTAATTGGGTGTTTTTTTTTTTTTTTTTTTTTTTTTTTTAAGTCCCTCCTCACACAAGAGTGTCTGTGTCTTGGATAAAGTGGAATCTCATGTTTGCTTATGAGGCAGTTGGTGTTAATTGTCACAGACCATTAGCTGGCTGGGGGTCAGTGGATGTGGCTGCCCATAGTAGGTCATCAGGGAGCAGCAAGATGTGGAGTAGCTTCCCAAAGGAAGGCAATTCCTTGTGTTTACTGTTTGACCTAGTGCTAAAATGGTTGCCGTTCTCTTTGAAGAAATGTAAGATACAGACACGTTAAATTTGTTCTGAGGGAACCTGTCAGGAAGGGCCGTACACAAAAACAAGCTAAATTGAGTTTAATTGATTTATAAGGGGATAGTGCATGTTAAGAAGAGACGGTAGTCTAACAATTGAAAATCAGAAATGGCAGTATTATGTATTAGTGAATACCAAGTCAGTGCACTGCTTTTGCCTTAAGGATATGGAACCTGTTGCTAAGTTCCTCCATTATTTTTATGTTGTGCCTACAGCCGTAGTGAGATATTTTATGTCTGTTAAATAATTTGATGAGAGGAGAGGTATAAAGCAGCCCAGCAAACTGCACATCTTTCTGCTTCTTCTGTGTTTGCATGATATCAGCCACTTGAGTTGCCCACTAATAATGTGTGTTGACCGGGTACTGATTAAGTCTTTGACTTCACTCTAAGATGCTGTCTTTACCTTCCACTAATCTGTTATTATTTCTCAGCACTACCATATCCAAAGGATTTTTACTTTTATCTGTTTGTTACAATATTAAAAGTTCAAGATGCACTGGTCCTTGTTATCAGTGTCCAAATTGAAGATTTTCTAAAAAATCATTTCATTTTATGCACTTGTGTTTTCTTGTCTATTTTAAACGTGCTGTTATGTTTGCTATGAATTGCACATCAGTTGCATCAGTTGCACATAAGTAAAGTGTCTGCAAAATGTAAATGTTGTGGAACAAACATCATCTGCATTTACTCATCAAGTCTTTAGTTGACAGCAAAATGCACTGAGTAGGAATATGAGTCCAGATTGATTCTACTGAATTCCAGTGTATTTACAGGTCATATCTTTTGTTTTTGAATGTTGGCGATCAGTAACAAAATGATTAACTTTGCACATGGTTATTGGATATATCATTCAACTATAAGGATTAAATAGAAGTTGTGCAGACAAATGTGCATTAAGCCCTCATGTAATATTACTTCAAGAAAAAACTGCATTAGCAACTTACAAAAATATATTCTTTTTTAAAAAATTATGATTGAGTTAGTTTTTACTCTTTAAAAGGTCATGGGTGAAAAATAGTCTAATAAAACAATGCCGTTTTGTTGTGTTGCTCTTGTGGTTTTTTTTAAAAAAGCAATTCAGTACCAGTACATTACAGTTGCTTTTAGTCTACCTTACGCAATGGTAAATAAGTTCACTGAGGGGAACATTCAAATGATTAAGAAATGGAATTAATAAAAAGCCAATTAGTTGTACAGTGTTATTTAGAGAAAATACTACTCAGACAGTAGTGCAGTTACTGCACAGCTTTTGGGCTAGTATGAGGGCACCTTGTTAAAAACAAAATTAAAACATTAAACATGAAGACTTCAAAAACGGGCAACAGACTTTTTTTCAGTGCTTTTGTGCATTTCCACCCATGAATGTGTTTGCCATACTATTTAGTTTTTTCTATTTAGTTCTAAAAACTGCACTCACCTCAGACAGCTGCTGTAATAGCAGCCCCCAAGTTCAAAAACCCCCTATGGGTAAAATGTCATTTAGTTTCAGAAAGGACAAAACAGAACAGTCACCAGTGAACCACTTCAGGAAAATGAAAACTGCACAGTTTAAAACACAAGCTGACCATGAATAGGTTAGAACAACAGCTTTCCTAAATACAGTATTATATTTAAATAAGATATAAAAGATTATGTATTGCAGATGATTTTCCAAATGGTCAAAAACTCCACTGTTGCTTCTTCAACTGGTGTCACTATTGGAGAAGTGGTTATTAATAACGAATAGATGAAAATATAATGTTTAAGAGACTATTAGAAATAATAATACTTTAATTGCTGTCACAATAGGAATTTGGTTAATAAGGTGATTTTTGTGGAACAAATTAGCCCCGCTATGTGAAGAATGGTTGTATATTTATTTCTTTTGGAAAGAAGAAATAGTGCTATTTATGACTGGATAAAAGTTTTTGTGATAAGGGCGATATTTTTTTCCCTTGTCTATCTTGTGAGAAATTGGTGGTTGCTTTTCCGAAATAGAAGCCTTGAAATTCTCTTGATTCATTTGTACTGCTTTTTTTGGAAAGTGTTTGTGCTAATTTCACAAGGCCGTTTTGATATTGGGTCACCATACCATAGGTGAAGGTGCAAGTCTGTCTTTGGTTATAGTTCTTAGCAACAGAATGGTTTTCTTTGGCAGCCTACCCTTTTCTTTTTGGCAAATGTGTACCTTAATAGACTAAGTGAAAAGATAGCATATAGTATCTGTGTACTTTCACACACAAATTAGAGTACTGCTGTGGATAGTAATGACAATCCATCTGAGACCAGTAAGTACATAGATACTCTTCTGAAGTGTAGGTTATGATTAGAAATTAACAAGTTTTTACATTTATTGACTCTTTCTGCAAATTTCCTTTTCCATTCTGATCGATCTGTCTGATCATAATGAGCTACTATCAGCCCTCAAAATCATTTGGTCTCATTTCTTCCCAGACATCTCTGACTGTCATTGAAGCCTCACTTTATTGTGTATGCATGGCCATCATAGTACCCCTGCAAAGAAAACTTTTCATGAATTTGACTCAGACAGATTTTCTCTTTTCACTTCTGTTTCAAAACTTCTAGTAGAGGCAGTTGTTGATTGTTCCAGTTGAGGTATTTCTTTCAGTTGCATACATCAGTTGCAGTGCACCTGCTTATACCGTTGCATTTCACTGGAAGACAGTAGTACAATTACTTTCCTTATATTTCACTTAATATCAGAGCTAAACACTTCATAGTTTTACAGACACTATGGTTGTACATGCTGACCAGTAGGGCCAGTACTTGTGATTCTACCTATTTTGTAGCACCAGAAAAAGAAGAAATAAGTAGCTTTGCTTCTAGTCTGCACGATCATAGGTGTGGAAAGATGACAATAAATGTTAGATTTGAAGATATATCCAATGTTTGACTATCAGTGACCTTCCTTTGTTAGCTTAGCAGATGGCTTGGATGAAGAACTGCTGGATTGCTTAGACACACACACACCCTGTGAGATAATTAAGCACCTTCTTGAATAAAACATTCCATGAAACTTGTGTAAAGTACCAATTATGAGCGAAGGCCAGTGATCCGAGTACTGACTCACGGTCACTTTCAGTAAGGAGACTCCCCCTGGTTCTCTACCTTTTGGGAGGTGCTGCCTTTCACAGAGAAACAAACCTTGCCTTTCATACAAAGGTATCGTCATGGAAAAGCTCAAGGATGTACTTCTTATTGTGAATTTATTTTTACGGAATTTGATTGGACAAATAACTTCTTTCAAGGTAAGTGTGCTTGGCATATCTGAAGGTTTCACTTAGTCTTCTGTTGCCTTTCTTGATCCTTTCCAACCGGATACAATATAAACATTTTGTTTTATTTTGGCTTTGTTAATGGAAGATCTTGCTGAAAGGAAAACTTGAAATGTATAACTTAACAAGTGCAAACATTATTCTGATTTCTACAAAACATAGCCTCATCTAGAATTAAAGTCTGGCTGCTTGCTGTTTTAGCTGTTGCCCCAGCAATAGGCATAGTGACTTGCCAAGAAGCTCTTATCTTACTCGAGTTTCAGAGCATTGCTGAATCATGCCTGTCCCATGCTGCCTGAAAGCCTTTACTGAGGGTGTGCAACAGTGGGTGGTCAGCGTCAATGCAATCCCTTTACGCTACAACACCCACAACCTTCCACAAGAAAAGCAAAGAACAACAGGATTCCCCTCTTCTGTCACCAATGGATAAAAGGAAAATTTTGATTCTACACATGGAAAAGATAACAGCAAACTTTCAGCATGGAATCCACAGTCCTCTGAGGGGCACTCGAGGAGGGTATTGTTGGAGACATTGCTTGGCCTAATAACTGGGCGTCCTTTGTTGCTACTACAGTCCCAACTCACTGTCCCCACTGGCTGTGAATATCACTGGTTCAAGTCCATGGTGGCAGAATACATCAAGTGAATGGCCCACTGCAGAGAGGCGGGTTGTGGTTCCTGCTCAGAACACTAGGTCCCTTTGTCTGACAACAGGGGCCATAGAGACTGAACACATTCCTGCCGTAGCAGGCATAATGCCAAATCTACCAGGGACATAATAAAGAGTGAAGTGAAGAAGAGAACCGGACCTTTGTGCAACTTTGGGTTATATCTTTCTTTTTATTGGTACTGTGCAATCCATGAATGGGGAGAATGTTCCACCGAGTTGTTACTATAAAGGTTTTTCTTTCATGTATGTTTTTCTCCTTTAAATGGTTTTTTCAGCATCCAAGCAAGAAGAAGAAGAAGCTAAAAATCCATTGACTATACATGCATAAAAATGTGTGTGAACAATAGCATATACTACCAGCCCCACTGACAGGACTTGGTGACACAGGTGACTAACAACAGCTCCCCTACAAACATGGGGACCTTCAAAGGTACAATGTGTAGAACATTTGAAAGTCCGGTTGTTTAAGCTTTGTCAACAGCTTGGTGATGCAGGAAGCTAGGTTGAAGGTTGCTTTGAGTGATTGGATCGTTCTAGTCGGAAAATGTATCTCAGTCTCTTCGTTATTAGTGTGTTCATTGTTAACAAATTGTGAAGTCCTTCAAATGACAGATGACTTACATATGACTCATAAGACCTAAATTGATGCAATTTTACAAGAACAAGAGGGCTCTTCCTAAAGGCTGCCTTGGCTACAACAGGGACAAGGTTTGCTTGCCATTTTAAGGTAAGTCTGCACCCACTTTTTGTAGGTTTTCTAATACAAAGCTGGTGAATTACAATTTATTGATCTGTAACAGTTAGTGGGACTGTCTAGTGTGGGAGGAGCAGTGTGACGAGGTTAGCAGCAGAAGGGATAAGGTGGCAGACAGCACACGTGGTCAAAAAGGATGTCACATTTGATCGCTGAATGTATATAGGATGGATAGGCAACGCTATTTCTTTGACTTTTTCCACTGAAACACTGGGCCTTTGATCACTGAATATCAAGACTGTTTCTCAAATCATGAACTGTCATACTCTGTGATGTTACATGATAGGAGAATGATGAACATTAGCTGAGTTTTTTTCAGTTCAAGAGTTGAGAATTCCTCCTGATTTGCATTTCACCTCTTTTCAGCTGACATGGTGATAAAAATATTTTGAACGTTTTTCAATTATTCCAGTTGGAACCATGAGGAATGAAAAGAGAGTTGTATTTCTAAGTTACTTTGTGGTGTCTGTGGGCCACATTCATTTCAGTGAAATAAGTAATTTTCCATTTTTTTAAATGCTGCAATCATGCTAAATGTCTGCCTATCTTCATGGGAAAGATGTCCTTTCCTTTTTTTGCTTATTTTATTTTTATTTTATCTATTTAAACAAAATAATTATCCTCAAATGAATGTTATAAATTTTATGGTAAGCCGGCAACAATTTTTTAAAAAAATTTAGCGCAGCAATGTATAATGTAGAATCTATTCATTTGTCCTAAACCGATTGTCCTGGTTGAGGTTATAAGCCCAAAGGCTACGCTGGAATCATTGGGTGCTAGGCTAGGAGACTATGCCCTGAATGGGACATCAGTCCATTGCTGGGTTAGTGTGTAGTTGCTCATTAACCAAGCGCCTTGGATAGTTTGTTTCTTTCAAGCATGCCCTAAGTTATCTCTACTATGAAACTGGACATTTTACCATGTCTCTTGAAAAGTTATCTGAATTAAAGGTGGAATTCAAAAATTGCACAATTTTATCCCTATGTATTTGAATAATACTGGTAAGTAGTAAATTCTATTTTAATGCTTCTGCTTTTGGGAAGTGATGGTTTGCTGTACCCAAAGAATCAAAAAAAATATCCTTCTTGTCGTAAGTATAACTAGCCGTTACTTAGTACTGCCTGAGTCAAATCAAAAGATGTAGAGGTGGAAAGGTAAATAGTAATAACACACTGTATATCACCAAACAATACAGTATTGTCCTTAGTCATTGTATTCCCCCTTCAGTTCTTCCTATCGCCAGTTCAGGTGCACATTCTTTTCATTAATGGAAAACAAATGAGTGTCTGACTTGTATGTCATTTTATGTATCACTCAACTTTATTACTTGTGCAGTTTAGTACATTAGGGTGTATATCTGTGTGTTTTATTGAGAAAGCGCATCAGCATAGTGTATAGAGACTGTGCCTGTGTATGTAGAGCATTACGCATGACCTACTTTGGTACATTAGTGTGTGCGTTTCAGTGAAAGTGCATCTGTGAACAGCATGTGGCACAGATGCACTTTCACTGAAAAACAACACTGTGCATAAAGAATAATCAGATGACCTTTATAGAGTGAGCTTTATAGATGTAGAGATTATGTTTTCAATATTGTGAGGAGAGGATGCAATAAGCCAGAAAATCTGAATGAGAACCTGCAAAATTCATGGTCAAAAAGGCACCATGCCTCATCCTTTTAGTTTATTTAAATTCATCATTAACAGACATCCAAACTGGAACTGTGGGCTAGTAGGCAGTTCGAATGCCATGGTTTGACAGGATAGACTTGCACAAGAGAATAAGAAACAGCCCTCTTCACTGTGCTGTCTGGAAAACACTCTATTATCATAGGCGTTGAATCCAGAGTGTGAACATGGTGTTATTGAATGAAGGAAACACTAGAAGACTTTGGCCTAATTTTAGAAGGAGACGGGAGCCTGGTGTTATTACATTGTACTTAGAAGAAAAGTGCTCAGGCTGTTTGCATTGGAATTTTACAATGTTGCTGTGCCCTTGTCAATGAGATGTCAGAGGTCACACATTTGACTGCTAAAGATAACCGGTACAGTACCAGTTCTTGTTTGTTTCTTTATGGGTTTTTTGATGTCATATGCTTCTTGCTATTTTCGTTGCTGTTGATGCAGCTGCTTCCTAAAACAGGATAGTATGCTTCCTTTAGTCTGCTATAGAAGAGCAAGGGAGCATTTAAGTTGTTACCATGACAACAAGCATGCTCATAGCTGGATCCTGAATGAAGTTGCGGACTTCCGTTAGCAGAGGCGTTTCTGACATTGAGAGGGGTAATTCACCACTGAGGGGCAACTCCCCCCCTTCTGTCTTAAAATTTCTTTCTCTTTCTTGTATTCCTTTTCTGTCAAAATCTCCATCTTTCCGTCTCTCTCGCTCTCGTTTTCCTTAAGCCGAACTGTTTAGAGCAATGTGTTGGGAAATTGCTCCTTAAAGTCAGTAATTAAAATAATATTTTTATGTGCACTACACCAGACAAGGAAAGGTAAGAGCTGAGATTTCAAATATTGTGCTGAATCATTTGTGCTCTGAGAAATGTTGCAGCTAATTGTGGGCAGTGGTAAATAAGTGAACTAAGCTCCTGACTCACACTGAGCCTTTGTGAATTCTCCAACATTGTTACTGGTTTTATCTGATTGCCCCCTTACTGAGCTCTGCTAAAGTGTTCTAGTGTTCTTCATTAACTGTTGAACATGTAATTGGTGGCATTGATCTGTTTTGTTATATACTAAAGTGTTACTGGAATGTTAATTATGTGGCCTGTTCATCAAGAACAAAGTCTTGGGTCAAATTGCTTCAATTATTAAATGACATGCACTGCATAAAGATGTTTGATAATGAAAGATAAGTGAAAGGATTGGTTGGAGGTGCCTACTGCCTGTCAGGATTACAACATGGATGTTGCCCCTTTTAGTCTT
Organism: Arapaima gigas; assembly: GCA_900497675.1. Taxonomy (NCBI): domain Eukaryota; kingdom Metazoa; phylum Chordata; class Actinopteri; order Osteoglossiformes; family Osteoglossidae; genus Arapaima; species Arapaima gigas. Next base: position 2,089,376 of record UFQX01000178.1, read on the forward strand.
GGGGAGGTCTGGAGTCTCATTTTTGACTTTTAAACATGAATTAGAATGCTGAAAGATAAGGTGCAGCTATGGTGAAAACATACTTATTCAGTTTCATCATTTGAAAGACAAATAGAACACACCACAATGTGACCATATTTTAACTTACAGTGCACCTATCCCTCACCAAATTAAGTTAATTCATTGAGTGAAATCATCTTGCTAGGTAAGTTTACATTGTGAGAGGAATGAAAATTGTTTTTTGTGGAAAAATCAGTTCCCGTATAAAAAAGTATCGCCTTAAATTAAAAACAGGATTTCTATAGTGCCTCAGGATAAGTGTAGCATGAGCTGAGATTCATGCCTGCAGCCTTTGCGAATAGAGACAGTGGCTCTAAGAACTATGCTACCTGTTAGCATTGAGTTACTAAAGCAGTTTTCATGATTGTAGCATCTTTCTGGCAGTAGAAGCAGAGCACAAGAGAAATGTGTCCCTGCCATAGAGAATCCACTTCCTAGAATTTACCTGAACCCAGTTATACCTCACTAGTCCCCACTCCTCCCAGCATGTCACAGTGATTTAAATGTTTAAGATAATACTTAGATACTTACAGTTTATTTTAATAAGGACTCAGAGGGCCCAGATTTGTATCCCACCTCGTCCTATAGTACACCTAATTCTTTGCACTTAATTTGATCCTGAAATCCCTATCCAAACTGAAATTGCATATACCAGGTCCTGTTTTCCATTATTTTAAAAGGAAAAAAATAATAATCCATTCCCAGCCCTTCAAAAAACTCCAAACCAGGTTTCTCAGATGTTAATAAAACACTCTAAAAGACCTTGTACTACATGCAGCATCGTGCTGCACAGCACACACACGGCATGGCAGCGTGCAGTGCCGCACAAACACAGGGCCTCCCACAGCACAGCAGGCGGGACTCCAACCACTCTGCTCACAGTAGGGAGGCCAGACCTGTCCAGAGACCTGAGTGACAGTTGGCTAAGGACCATGGACTCAATGTTCCAGAGTTGTTCCTTCAATAATGAAATTTCTGTTAAAAAAAAATCAAGATGACAATTTAAAATAAACAAATAAGGCAATTTACTGTAATGCACTGTTACTATATTTAGCAAGTAAAGAGAAGAAAAATTGATTGTGAGTTGCGGTGGGTGGCTTACCTCATTTCTTTCTCATTCTTTTAATCTCTTTTATCTTCACTTTTATTGTACATGCAGTTCTAACCTTATTACCTTTTTTCTTTTCAATTTTTATCACAAGCTTTTCTATATTTTATTGCCTGTGTTTTGCTGCATTATACCTTATTTATAAGGTTGAAAAGAAGAGACTACATAAAAGCAAAGAGATAAGAAACCTATGGAAGGACAAATTTCTGGTGCTTTGTAATGGCTGTTATAGTGGTGCATCTATTGTACAAACTGGGAGCTGGTATTGAAAGATTAGGGTGTCTGTGTATAGCAGGATTTACTTTCACATTTAAGCAAGCTGTTTACCCTGAATTGCTCCAGTAAAAATTAACCGGCTGTATAAATGAAGAAAAACATTATAAAAGAAATTAAGATTATGAGATGGTTTGGAGAATAGTATCAGATAAATGAATTAATGATGGAAAAATCATATTAAATCTTTCAGTTCTGCTATTAGACTGACAAGATTTTTGCCTTGCACTAAGCATTACTTTTTGTACACAAGATGTCGTTCATTATTAGGATCTTATTAAGTGCATGGTACTGGAACAAAAAATGAGCATGTAATGAGCTACATACTGCTGTACTGAAATATTTACCTGTTATTTGAGAAAACTGTATTTTCATAAGCTATCATGACAACATTTTTCATTCTGCAAGACCCGGTTAAATGAAGGGTGGTTGGACTTTTTCTAAACATGTTGTATCCTGAAAGTAAAGTCCTGAAACACATTGAACAACATATCCTTTTTACATCCTGTACACTGACATGTAATGAAGATCTGTTTCTTCTGCAGTTACAAATTACATTCAACAAATGATAGGGGTGGTTTAAGAATTAACCTACAACATGAGCTGTAAATATTCTAGAGCCTTTTTTACACTTTGCTGGTAATACCCCTCTGTGGTATCTGTGGGAAGCCTTTATTAGTGCATGTCGTTGTGAACACTGGGAGTGCCACCCTTTGAGAGCCTTGTGTGATCCACGTGTTATTCAGCATTGTGCTTGTGTAGGGCATATGTTGTGAGGCAAAATGTTAAGAAGGCCTGTGTTCAAAAATACTCTGAATAGATTAATCATGATAGTGTTTCTAGCTGATGTTTGACAAATAATTCTGCATCTAGGCAACTTTTTGGACAAGGGATGGGAACTTTGACACAGGTCTAGAGCCTTCTACAGCGAAGAATTAATTTTTACCAAATTAAATGTAGAAATGAATTTTAAATAAATAAACAAGGCAATTTTTGGTAATGAACTGTTACTGTACTGATGAAGGTAGTGAAGAACAGTCGACTGTGAGTTGTGGTGGCAGGCTTACCTCTTTTAATTCGAACCACTTTTATCTTCTTTTCTATTTTTATATGTTTGCCTTCTTTACCTTCTTTCTATTTACTTCCTAAGTTTTTTTTAGCCCCATTTTACTGGATTTCACTTTATTTATGAGATTAAAATTGAGACACTGCACAAACACATAGAAATGAACTTAACATGAAACATAAAACCATAAGAACATTAGCAGAATATGTTCCTTATAGTTTCCTGTAGGCCACAATATTATGACACAAGGCAGTATGGTACAGGAGCAAACTACTTGTGTGACATGCAAACCAACCTAGTATTAAAAGTTAAGTGTGTTATAGTGAAATTGTATATACCAGACTCTGTATACCGGGGTTTTACTCTACTAGAATTAGTTGCTTGTGGACAGATCATGGATCCTCCCAGGCTGAGGTCATTGGACTTGGGAAGTTGAGGAAAGTTTCTTGTGTTTTGGCTTAGAATTGTTGATAAACAGCAAGGAGGCAGTATGCCAAGAAAAACAAACTTCTCAAAGTTCACAGATTTGGAGTGAGATCAAGTAAAACAAATAAGGTTGGGCCTTCATTTAACTATTTTTCCTTGTTCTTCACTGGAGGGGTTACTGCAGCTTCTGCTGAGACTGTGGGAGATTTTTGCCTATGTGTCTATTGAGACCATCCCAGCTGAATTTTGGGAATTCAGAGTATGCTGGAACGCTAGAGCTATATTTGCCAAAGTTCCAAACAGAGGAACTAGAGGCATTTTCCTTGAGATGCTTTCTGTAAAACACCTGTGAATGTATCCTGCACTGTTACCACATAATAAAGGTTGATACAAATAATGACTCAGAATGAAAGCTTATAATTAATTGTGATAAATGTATTTCAATTTATCGCAATTTTCTTTCTGTAAAACAAGGCTGTTGAGGTTACAGCATGACTTGGATTTGTCTTTAGATGCACTGCTGGTTTGAATGTCTTAAGTTCAAGTTGAAGATACTTAACTGTGTCATTTTATAACCTTATACTGTATTTATGTATGAAAAACACTAACAGTTTTTTTAAGCTCTGTGTTTTTTAAGTTCTTCTAAGTTAGACAATGGTGTGAAGATATCTACAGGTAACCCCAGGTTTATGCACTTAATTTGTTCCTGAAAATGCTGCACATATCAAAATTGCATACACTGGGAACTTATTTTCAAATAGTATAAATAGGAAAAAATAATGATTTAGACCAACCAAAGATCAAACCAACTTTCCCAAATGTCACTAAAACACTGTAAAAGAGTAAGTAAGCAATTTAAATGGACATGAAACTTTATTGTAAAGATGTTACTGTATTCACTAATGATAACAGTTGATGGTGAGTTGTGTGGGTGACTTGACTCTTTCAATTCTTAATTCTTAATCACTTCAATTAATCACTTCTGTCCTATGCATTTTTAAAGCCTTGTTACTTTCTTTTCCATTTTTTTAAAAAGCTTTTCCCTTTTAAAGCTTTTACCTTGTTGACCCCATTTTGCTAGATTACGCTTTATTAGACAAAAATAGAGACACTGCACAAACACGTATGAACAAAGCAAACGTGATACGGAATATTAGCAAAGTATGTCCCTTAAATCTTCACAGTAGTGAATGGCATTTATGTGGGTATTTATGGTAAAGGAACACGCTTCTTGCACAACATGCAAGCTTTGTATTTTTATATGCCAGAGCTTCACATATTACATTTCGGTTTCTTTTTTTTTGTTCGTGGCAGCAAAATGGTACATTTATATTTCGGAATTTGTCAGATGGTTTTCTCCAACACAACATATTGCATATCTCAGCTGAGAGAGATTTTAGAAATGGTTTTTAGAAATACTATGCCATTAAAACTGCAAGTTTGAAACAGCACCCTGCCAATATTGCATCCATTCTGCTTCACTCAGCCCTGGAGAGCAGGGACTCCACCTCTATATGCAAGTATGTGTTTCTTTAAGGTTAAACGGGAATCTGAGGAAGAAAACAACAGTAGAGTGTGAGTTTTATTATGGGTCAGACTTTAAGATGATCTCTTGCATTGCATTCATAAATCCCAAATAATACTGAGGTCTGTTGTTCCTAACATACATTACCTCCTTTTTTAGCTGACATTTTAACCTTACCTGTGAGAAATGTTCTTATCTAAGGGATGCTTTATAGTGGCCTTCTGTTAAGTCCCACAGTATCTCTGCTTATACTGCTTGTACTGTGCTTTCTGCATGCAGCCTACAATAAGGATGTTGACTTAGCTGAAAAGCATTGTGACAGCATGTTAATCTTTCAAATAAATCATTCCTCACTATGTTTGAAGACCCAAAGTGCTTGAAGAGCCAGTTTATGCCAAACGGACGGGTGCACTAGGCAAAGTAAACTGCTCGGCAGCGGCCATTAGGGAACCACATGGAAGTCCTCTGCTTTGTAACTGTGAGAGTCTTATAAGTTCCTAGCTGTCTGGTGGGACATATTTAAAGAATGAGGCAGAGGCTAACTGGGAAGGCCTTTACTCCTTGGAACATTTCTTTACGTGGAAAGTGTGGGAGTAGTCTCTCTTTTCCCTGGTGAGAAAAAAACACTTCCAGCTTCCGGATTTCCATATTAGAATCCAGGCTTGTTTATTTGCACTTAGTTAGATCGTGCAATGCAGTAAATTTGTAGGTGCTTCAGTTCACTGCAGATGTCCATTGCAAAGAAAGGAGTTCTTTTACCCAGACGACTGACTGAGTTTTTTAGTCACAGTGCTTTTTATTGATGCTTCAGTGATCCAGTTTAAATGGGAAAAGCAAGAAACCTCTAATACTTCTATCTTAAAACATACAATTGTGTATGATTATGGTTTTAAAAAACTGAGTACTATTGGTTAACAATAGTTAAAAGCTGCACTGATTTTTTTTCATTAATTATGAATTTGTGAATAAAAGACACTTTCGAATCAGGTGATTATTTTGAAAAGTTCTGTTCAGTTAGTTTCAGCTGAAACAGTAATACATTAGACGGCCTCCGCAAAGCTTCGAGAGTACAAGTTCTTATTACTCCATAAATAGATTAGGCAAGGAATTGCAATGACTATTGTACAGACAATAGGAGATACCTGCTCCTCTTTTCCCCATGGCTTTTGTGCTGTTTGTGATAGTGTGAGATCCCTTCAGAGTTGCACTGTTACCCAGGTGCATAGATCTGCTGGTAGAGCTCATAGATTTTTCTTTGATTGGGAAGTTTTTTTAGCCCTTCTTCCCTATAGCAGTCTTTGGTTGGCTCTCAGTTTTAACCCAGCATGTCATTGTTTGTCTCCATTATACTCACGGTACTGTAGCCAGGAATGTGTCGAGTAATTTTGCAGCCAGACACAACAGTACAGTGGGAATGATGTACAGAGTGAAAGTCTCTGTTAAATAAGCAAACCTAGCATCTTCCCAGATGAAAAAAATGTAATGGGTTGCAGTGGTTATGGGGCATAGGGAACAAGGGAGCCCTTGTAGACAGAATGGTGATGTAACATCTAAAATTATGTATTGAAGGAGTTGTTCTTATTTTTTAGGTGGGGAAAAGAGGGATCACTTCTGAAATATGCCTAGTGTCAAAAATGGCTAAACATTATCAGAAGCTACATGGGTTCTGGTCATGTGCTAGTGTTGTATTTTTATTCTGCTGCAGATAAGAAATTCATGTCATTGTATGTTCATTGCACTTTTAGTGGGTTCAAGAAGAAAAATGTTATTTTTTTGGTACTTTTAATTTGGTTTTAAATGTGTCACAGTTTCATTTAGTGAAATTTGGCTGAAACACTGTTGCCGCATGCTCCTCAGGCCCAAGAGCATGCTCTGTCCCTGATATGTAAAGAGCTACAGTGGCTGCTGTCATATAAGCCTTTGAAGCCAGTTGAGCCTGCAGTCAATATAGTTTGAGAAGTCAATGAAGCCATTAGAGCCTCTTATATCCACAGAGGTTGTTCCACACTGAGTGGTAGTTGGTAGGTTCAAAATCAAAACGCAGTAAGTTCCCACATTTTACCTTGCTTTACTATACCTGTTACTGTCATTAAATGTTTTGTTCTATTCATTCTTTCTATGAATCATTTCATAATTTAACTCCTCTGTAAATTATTTATTGCAGCTGCCTGAGCCACACTTGAGTCTTGTATTTCTTCTCTGTGTTGAAATACCAATCTGTTGTATGACAAAATTGCTGAGCTCTGTTTCTTCTCTTTTTTTCATATGCAAAAATGCTTATCCCTGCTGATGTTTACCTCTAATGACTTAATAAAACCTAGAAATAGTGAATGTTGAAAGCAGGTGTTTGCCCATACAAATACACAGTACACTTGTATCTCCCTTTTTCTTTCTTTTCCTGCTATTTGATTCTTATTTAAAAGGACCAGTATGATGATGCATACACTGTACGTGTCACTGTGCACCTAAATACCTATTGGTAGGACTTCTGTGGTCAGTGCAGATGAAATATAGCTTGGAGCAAAGCAGCTGCTTGGCCTCCAGTTCAGTGCCTATAACTGTATGAAAGCCTCTTAGATCAGTGACATATACACTGTTAAAACCGAACCACGTGGATTTGTTGTTGTGGTTTAACTGCGGCATTGACTACTACTGTTGAGTATTGGAGAGCTGTGGAAGAAGGAAGTACACTAGAAAAATTTGTGAACAGTGCCCAACAATATACAGTTGACTTCATTTTCAGAAAGACTTAGTGATGAGATTTGATGCTGTGGCATGCCTACTCGTCTGTTATCCACAAGGTCCTTTCCTCAAGGATGCTTATTCTGTGGTATTTGCAGGCTCTCAGTAATGGTCTCAAATACCGATGGGTTTCAGAAAGCAGTGAGTTGACCCTGACGTCAGAGCACAAGCCATTTCTATTTTAGGACAAAAATAGGGAGAAATGTTCCGTCTGTGATGTTGATGATGTGTTATAATGGTTCTTCTAATGCGGTCACTTTCTACTCTTTACCTCAGAATGTCCTGTTTCTTATTATTGCTAGAGATTTTTCTTTTTAATATCTAGCTCTGACATGATGCCTTGGCTCTAAATACAGAAAAAATGGATTGGGGAACCAGAGCAGTCTTATAAATTAACCCAGCTGGGCAATCAGGATTGCTGAGCTTCATTTGACTTGATTTAAACTGGACAAAAACCTGCTTATATATCCATGATCCTTGTGAAAACTTGCTGCCTTCATGCCACAGTTGGTGGTCAAAGTCCCTAAGCCATAGCTTTTTTCTAAAAGAGACTACAGCACACCATACGGACAATGACACACATACCTCACAGAGCAAAGTTTTTTTTTTCTCATGCTTGTTCATGACTGAGAGTTTTTGTTTAAGTTGCAAACAAGTTTGCCTGTCAAATTGTACCTCCACTTGTACCAATCTTTCTGTTATAGGTTCCTGAGAGTGTGACCAAATTGGTCACGACCGTGTGACTCACCCGATTACGACTGGCTAGAATTATTCAAAACCATGTGGCCAAGTCATTGGCAGGCAGCAGCCTTGTGCAGAAGGTTTCTTGATTAGGGGCTAAGCAGTAATTCTGGAGTGCTGTTGATAGGTTGGAAAGGGTGAAGCACAGGTTCTGGGTTTGTCCATCCTGATCCATCTTGTTACGCATCAAAGAGCTCCTTTATCGCCCTGAAGGGAGTGTGTACTAGCCTGCTGATTTGACACAACTCCCTGCCAAGATGGGAATCTCATTTATAAACACTAAACTAAGAATAGATTATAAACAAGGTGTCTTTCAAAAACAGGGGGGTGGGGATGAGGGGTATAAAAATAACCCTTGGTGGCAGGGAAACTGAGGTGCTAAGTTGTACACTGAGCTGGCAGAAGGCTTTGGTGAGTTTTTCTTCCTCACAATTCCCTCCCCTGCTATCCTCTATTTTCCTGAAAATAGTTTTGGAAACATAACAGACTGCCAATGCTTTGTGGACTACCCTGTGCTGCTTGCTATTCTGATCACTTTCTGCATGCTGTGCACTTCATCATAGAAAGACATTCCCTGTCACTTAAACACCTTGATATTGTGTCCTGTACCCAGTCACTTTCAGGCACTTTAAAAAGTATAAAGATGACTTTTATTTAAAATGGACAACCTCTTCTAAGTGACAGCTTTTTCTCTATGTGTTTCCCAGTCACCACTTTCAACATCTCTCCCAAATCCCACCACTAATGTCACCCCCATGTCAGTGTAATTTGGTCTTTTCAGTGTATGCTCTGTAACCATTTTGAAAACATTATACAGATCTTCATCATAAAGTTTGCAGATACAAAATGCGATACCTGCCCCCCCCTTCATTAAGCTATCACAAAGGGCCCAGATGTGTGCAGAAATTGCACTGCAGTCCAAATTCAGCATGAGTTACTGTTTTCATAACAAAAGACTCAGTAGATTAGAGGAAGGTATTTGGTGAAACAGTAAGGAGTGGAGCTTCAGCTAATGGAGGGTTAGGGTTAGGGTTAGGGTTAGGCCTCATCTCATGGCCTCATCTCATGTTCCCCATGTTCATTTCCTGAGCTTCATAAGGTTTTTGTCTTTTTAGGGCATAAATTGGGATGGTATCAAAGTAGATCTGAAACCTGAGCTACCTGCCACCGTGCTACCTGCAATAAAAAAATACACCGAGTAGAAATCCACTGGATAGTGCTGGCCTTCACAACACTGACAGACCCCAGCATCACAGAAGAAGCAACACAAGCACAGAAAGCCTTGTGTCTTTTTCCTTCCTCTGTGTACATGAAGTATGCAGCTGCCTGTGTGATGCTGAAATCAAAGGCAGAAAAGGCTTGGATGAACCTGGATGAAATTTCTGTGTATTTTTCCAGTGGATAGCAGATTGTTGCCTCAACTGTCAGTGCTTATTTTTAACCTAACAGTGTTTGAATGGAAAACTAATAGTAGTAAACAAATGAATATTTTTTGTTATGCTGCGTAGAAAACATTCTTATAACAAAGCATTGGATAGCAACACTAGTCATCTATATGTAACTTACTCTACTGTTTAGGTTAGTTTTTAGCTATTATCATGAGTGACTAGAGACCAAAGTGTGTAGATTTTAATCACGCATTCATTGTTGTCCTATGTCTTTATCGTTTACTTTCTGTTAGATAGAGCATAGCTGAACCCTACAGACAGGCAAGAGAAAACTGCTTATCTAAACAGAAGCAGTCTAAGGAAATGGTTTGAAAACTAGGATTAACTTTTGCACTTTGGCACATGCACTCTATCTGCAGTGAAACAAATTCACTTTTGAATATACTTGTTTAGTTCTTTTGAAAGGAAATGGGACAGGAGGTGGGATTTGGGATTGCCAGCACAAAGCCGTCATCTTGATGTAATACTTATTCATCTATGGAAAAACCTCTTTGTCTGCTCAAAAATATTGTCTTGGCAGTCCTGCAGAAATTGGATCTATGTATAGATACTCAAATACAGTAGTACCAGACTGTGACACCTTGTGTTAGCCCCAGATAAAAGCTGCTAGTTCAGTCATAGTTCACATAGCAGCTGCATACAGTGCCCTTTTATTCACTTCTTGCTTGCATTCCTGGAGAAAATTTTCCAGATTGATTGGTCTAAAAGTCAAATGTGTGTTTTCAGTACAGCGGCCCGGAACAGCTGGCTTGCTAAAGACAGTCTTATGCAGACAAACCTTTAAAAACATCTGAAAATCTAAGGAGTGATATATTTCATAGCCCCCAGAGTGTTTTTTTTAATAATTTGCTTGTATTGGAAGTCTGATTGTTAGTCTCTCTCACACACACACACACACACCCACACACACACACACACACACACACACACACACTGCTGCACACTCTGTATGCATGTGATGCTCCACACACAGATGCACTTTCTAACACACACATATAAGCATGGCTGCCTCACATGCTCAACAAACACATGCTGACATACTTTCTCACTCAAAGTTTGCGGATATATAATTTTACTGTGTGCACATTAGTCTGCACATGTTGTACATGGTGTACTGACATACATGCTGACACTGATTCTTTCACACACTCACTCTCTCTCTGTCACTCACACATACACACACACACGTGATAAATTGAACAAGTTTAAAAATAAAAGTTTTGTGATATATAGTCTATTAGTATGTGCATGTCACTGTGGCCAGCTTGAGCGTTACTGTCAGTGCCATCCATTTGTTCTACCACAGGAGCCAGTAGTTTTTGTTATGCGAGCAAAATAAAAATGTAAAAACAAATTATACATCACAAACACACTGAACTATACAGTTTAGTGATTAAGGATAATGAAGAGTGTGTGTGTGTGTGTGTGTGTGTGTGTGTGTATAGCTCTGCTCTGGCAGATTTATGGGCGACACTCCTCACCTCAGCAGCTCTTCTCGCAATTTTAACGATCTTTCCCAAAATGATATAATTTGTCCCTAGTCATGATGAATCTAATGACGAATAGGCTGAAGCTATATAGATGTGTGTGTGTGTGTGTGTGTGTGTGTGTGTGTGTGTGTGTGTGTGTGTGTGTATATATCCCACATGAGTACACAATGCTTACGTGTCCGATAGTAGTGTAACCACTTTAACGGTAAAATTGTTTGGTAAATATAGAATGTTATTACTTTTTTACTTTTTCCCCAGTACACCTTTTGGACCTGGACAATGCTGGATAACACAGCTAGTGAACAAATAAGGCTAAATCACGAGTTCTCAATCCTTTCTGTTTTTAAGTGAACAGAATGGCTCTCTCAGTGTTCTGGTGGTGAAGCTGTTAAGGGTCTCTCTGTCTCCTGGTACAGATATCCGTGAATACCGAGCTCCCCAGACAAATCAAGGTCACCTGTCAGACAAGATTACTGAGGGAAAACAAGGGGACATGCTCTTGGGTGCAACTTAGACATGGGACTAGGGGTAGTTTAACCTTTTTAGCAACTACACTAACCCTCTTTCTACTCACATGTGTAGCACGTAAACAGATGTTGTAGGATTGTTTTCTCTCCTCCTTATTCTTCATTTCAATTGTTCAATTTGAACTTCAGTTTTCTTCTGTGCATGTGGGTTTTTTTTTGTGGAGTGCCCCTCTACCCCCCCTGCTATCAAGGGGAAATGACTTTGCTACCTGTATACAGGTGCAAACCATACCAGAGAGCCCATATTTGTACAAATGGTAGCTTGTTAACTGTCATAATATACTAATTGCTGCTTAATTTTATGCTAACAGTCAGGACAAACAGATATACAGAATTTTGTGTTTTTAAAGTTCAGCTTCCTCATATTTTTGCCCCTACAGTTATTTCCTTCTACTATTTTCTTACTATTTCCGTTTCTTATTTTTGCTTCAGGTAACCTTTGTGTAGTTTTATGTCTGTTTCTCATGTATCTGCAGCTTGGACTCTAACAGGGTACTGTTGGCTGGAAGCTGGGCCTGGTTGTTGTTAGCTCTAATTATTAATTACTCTCGCTCACTGGCTTTACCTTCTCTTCACCTCTGAGCTCTTTCAAGCTAGTAGTCATTGTGTGGGGTGATGCCTTCCAGCAGCCCACAGGCCTGTGGCTGGGGTCTATTGCCTCCTCCTCCTCGCTGCTCCGGCAGAATTATGGGTGACACTCCTCAGCAGCATTCCTTGCAATTTCAGCGATCTTTCCCAAAATGGTATAATTTGTCTCTAGTCATGATGAATCCAATGAAGAATAGGCTGAAGCAGCAATGAACAAAAATGTTCAGTCATTTGTTTGTTAGTTTTATTCCTCCAGAGCAAAACACACATTAGCAATGTATGGAGTTACATCACAGACTCACTGAATTACAGTACCATACCTAAACCATTATAGTGTGACAAATGTGTTCTGTCTGCAGTATTAATCTACAGTTTGAAGTAAACATTTGGACTCACAGAAAGCTAAACCTGTTTAAAAGTGTGTGTTTAATCAGGACTAGCTAACCAGATGAGGCTCTTACCGACCAAAACAGACGTCATTTGATTGAAGACAATAGTTACTTAAGTTACTTTCCCCTCCAGCATAGGAAGAAAGACTTACTCTAAACCTTATAAGGTCATAATCTAAATGGGTGAGGAAGCAATACAGGAGAAAAGACATGACTCACTTGTTCTTTTAGATATAGTGTAACAAAAATGAAACTTTCCAAGTTGTTCCCAAATTAGTGAAGTGTCAACACTTGGGTCTCTGCCTTTGTCTGCTTTATGTGATTTGAGGCTAATGGGCTCCCTTTCCACTAACATTTGGGGTGAGGGAAGACCTGATTCATTGGTGCACTCTTATGACACCTCTGCATATTTCTGACTGCTTTACTTTTTTCTATGACAGAATTAAATTGGCTAAAATGCTGTGCTTAATTGTCCCATTCGGGGGTTGTGTCAGAGCCTAGAGCTCAGTGATTCTGAGACTGCCCTGGCCAGAATAAAGCGATTAATGATAATGGATCATTTTTTACTGAACACTGTATGAGATCTGCTTAAATATGCCATTATCAAATCTTTCTGTAAACAACTCCACATGTATGACAATATATAAAACTTGAAAGGATTATCCTGTTTTTTTACAACTGATGTGTATTGTGGGAATTGGCAGGGCTTTACCTACAGAAGAAACATATACAAGGAGCACAAGTAAAATGTGAATTTGAGGAGTTAAAAAAGTTTTTAGATGAGCTGAAATGTAGGACTGTAGTTGGCAGACACAGCAAACTTTCTTTGTCTGTGATTGCTTTTGCAAGAAAACTAGGCTCTGCTCACTTTCTCTGTGACCTCACATCAAGAGCCTCACATGTACTGCTGAGCTGGGGATGCATGATGGAGTTTGCTTTGTAACTTTCAGACTTGGCTGACTTGTTATGAACCCTTTTTAGGACAGCTTTACTGTTTCACTGAGATGTATTAAAAAAAATCAATAAATGTTTCATGGAACATTGCCCCAATGCATATTGGGACCAGGAACCTTTAACTTGACTCTGCCAGAACAAGGAACTTTGAGTCTATTTCTGAGCTTTCAGAAGGAGCCTGAATAGAGACCATTTTTAAACACTTTGTAATGACATCAATTGATTTTTTTTTTTTGAATGATGCACCTATGATTTAATCACAAAGCAGATGTGAGGGTACCTTTTGAACAAACATTCAAAGAACACTGAGAAATAGTAGTAATCTACAGATCGTTGTCCAGAGCTATTGAAGCTAGTCTAACCATTCAACCAGGTTAATGGAACTGGTCAATGACAGAGTTATTCTGACTGAATGATATCTTCTGTGGGCTAAGATCAGTTACCTCATAGCAGAATATGGATCTGGTATGTAGCACTGTCTGCTTTAGAGCCCAAGTAACGGACAGAGACACTAACTCATGTTCACATCAAAGCAAGGTAAAATGTTACTGGACCACAATAGATTTTCAATTTTTAGATTTCCATTGTTCCCCTAATTCCACTCTTCCAAAGGTCCTCAGTACTGAGAAGTCTTGCTGTTACTTCAAAGGTACCACCCCAACCAAGCACTCACAAGCCACATGTATTTTGTTCCAGTGTGAGACATGTCACAGTTTGCTTAGATAGGCTGCACTCGTTAATTGTAGTGTGAGCTTCTTATGCAAGTATAACTTGTTGGAGTATGTATTCATTCATCTGAGGCCTGGTACCATGTGCAGGAAAGGTTGCTCTTTCTCTTTTATTCTGCTTGATTTCCTATACCAGAGAGTGCAAAGGACACACAGGTGAGTGCCATAATGCCTTACTTTATAATCATTGAGCCAGTTGCATCATAGGAAAGACACAGACTTGCATATGTTTTGAATTTTCTTTGGCACGTCAGTGCAGACCCCTGCACAATAGTCATACTGTAGGTTAAGACTGAATGGAAGGTCCAAGTGTAAACCATTGATTAAAGATCACCTCGAACTCTTTTTCAGGACTTATTGCAATGTGCTGCATATGAAATCTATGCAGCTGGCATCAGATGAAAAAAGCACATGCTTATTACTAACTATAGGAAGGAATGAGGCAAGTAACCTTGGCCCCTGCTAAAAGTGGTTATATTTTCCCCAGAAAAATTCATGTTTAAATGGAAAATTCATGAAATTCTAGAATATTCTCATTATTCCATAAGGACATGCCTGGATGAAATTTGTGTTTTTTGTAATAGTAGCTATCCCAAGGACCAGTCAGTTGTTAAAATATATGATGGGTTTTAAATCTAATGAACACCCTTTTTGATTTAGAAATGTTGTGTCAGCCTGGAATCTTGCAATATACTGTGGTTTATTATAGTGCACTGTATACTTCACATACATGTGGCATCTCTGACATACTCAGTTAAACTGTTAAACTGTGCTTGTAGATATGTGCAGTGGAGGCATGTTTATTTCACACACTTTAAAATAGCCAATAACGTTTTTCTTCCTGTTGTATCTGGCACAGTTCCTTGTGTCCACACCAAATGAAGAACAGTATCAGTGCCATGTTCCTAAATGAGTAATTATGGGACCAGTTTTTGGGACCAGGAAGTTTTGTTAGGAAGAAGTCAGGGAAAAACATGCTGTTTTCATGTTTATATTTTTTGGTTTTTAAAAAAAGTACTATTTACAGTAGGTCTAGTTGTAAGTTACATCTTTTAAGTAGAGGTCCCTGGCGATTAATGATATGTGGCAGGATAGCAGATTGTGCCGTGTTGCCATGTTCATTGAAAAAGCTCGCCTTGGAAGGTGTCAGAGAATGGGAGTGTATAACCTTGCCCTCATCTCCTTGCTGTGGACACCCCTCTGTACATTGCTGAAAACCTGTTTTCTTTGTCAATTTAGCAGTTTTACTTAGATATTTGTAGCATTTTATTACTGAGCCTTCCCTCATACCCTGTGTAAAGCTTTTAAATTTCACTCCAGAAGCAGCCTTCTTTTAGTTTGGAGTTAATTTGTTTAATATCTGTATACTGAGTCCTGTTGAACTGGGGGCAGAATTAGCCCATTTTGAGCTCAAGAATTATAAGTTATTAACTCCAGAGGCAGTCTTGGCTGTTGGGAACAGCTGGCTAAGGGTGTGGACCTGTTGTTGTACCCCCTGCCTCTGTGAATCAGCTCCCCACGGTAGTCACTAGCAGGGGGATAAGGAGGGGTGACTGCAGGAGGTGTCTCTCTTGGCACTGTTGCCTGAGAGGAATGAAGTACATTGTAGAGAGTGCGAGTCAGCAGGACCCTGCATTCCCAATTTGAATTCTGGTCACTGGTTGGTTTTGGGGAGATTCCTGACACCAGGAATTAGCAAGGCGTCAAGGCACTCCTCCTCTGAGGGTGCAGCATCAGGTTGCTGCCAGATAAGTCCCAGATTTGCTTTAATTAGATGCAGTCATCAGTCAAGTAGTGTATTGGTTGCCTGTTTCGGCCCTGGTAGCACAATGTTTTGTGATTTCATTTCTCGGAACCCAAACTGACTCTCATTTAAATATTATTGCTGGTCAGATGTTAAACTTTATTAATCCTCATTGCCTGTCCCAGAGTCTGTTTTTTTTAAATAGTAAAATAAGAAGAAATGCCTCCTATTGCTACTTTTTATATTATCTCACAGTGCAAGTCTCACTTTTTATATATATATATATATATATATATATATATATTAGGGTTACCACCAGAAATGGTCACAATAATTATTGTTATAAATATAAAATGACATACTTTGCAACCAAAAATACAGTAATAATTATGTTTGTGGAAGAAAAATGTTAGAAACCATGGCAGAATGTGCAAAATGTATTATCTATGTCCAAAATTTTTGAAAACTAGGAGGAATGAAGTTTGTTTGCTAAGAGGAGCTTTTTTCAGTTGTTTACTTGGAGAAAAGCTGCATTTTTCCCCTGCAACAGCAAAACCAAAGCTCCATACATATATGTTTTTATTAGGTTTTTGCCCCTTGAAATTGGCCTATATAATATTGCACGTGTATAAGATTACTCAAAACATTGTAATTTATTTTGTTCAGAAAGCTGTATACTAAATATTTTTATCTTCAAAATACCAAACTGCTGAAGTCTTTTATATGAATATGCTGACCATATTACTCAAAACACTCATGCAGTATTCTGTTGTGATGCAGACAAACAGAGGAAATTTAGTCGCCAGATTTATTTTGCTGCATTTATCACAAAGGACAAATGTAAGTATTCAGGGTTCCTTCTGTAAATCCCTTTGAAAATATTTTTTTTCTCAGAATATGCATTTTATATTTTTCATTATTTTATAGTCACTGTTCTTATTTATGGTATCATTCAGACAAATTATGTTTTGTCTTTATCTGTAGACTGTGAAGATGGTAGAAGATGAGACCTTTCTGTGTTTTGAGTCAGAATCTTACACTTCTGACCTAGAAGACCATGATTATGTTCCAGATGCTAGTGTACCAGAGGTATCTACAGACATGGACCTGGAAACTACTGAGTTTTCTGATGAGGAAGAAATTCAGGTTTTATTGGAAAGACTGAACTCTTACTGGCACTTACTGGTGTGACTTGGCACCACCATAAAACAACAGCAGCATAAAGCACAGACTTACAATGTTATCAGTACCCATGCTGGACCTGTGTGAGGCCTTACTGCCATGTCACTTAAAGAAGCGTTGCAGTTATCTCATAAAATATCATTTAAAAGAAAAGAAAGACACAAACATAAAAGGGGAGAGAGTTGCCACAGAAAAGAAGAAGCAGTAGAAACATATTACATTATTGGCATGCATTAGATTGGTTACTGCTGCAGGTGTAAACAAAAGAGGAAAACCATTCTGATTCTAAACACTATGCATGCAGACACCTCTATAGTGTCAGCCAAAATAAAAATATTTTGTAACGAAACGAAAGGGGGAGGACCAAATGGTGTGCATTTACACCTGCAAGTGCCAAACACACAGGTGATGTTTTTTTGTAATATTTTAGATGTAGCTGTCCCCAGTGCGTATACCTTCTTTACATCTCTGCATCCCAATCACTACAGGGATGTTGCACAAGCATGCAGGCTTTTCTTGCGTGAACTGCCAAAACAGCTGGTTACCCCCACACAAGAGGTAAAGGTTACAAACCAACTTGATTCATACAGACACTGTGAAGGAAGCAATGGAAAAATCTGGGGTAACAAGAACTGAACCACAGGAGGGGAGCAGTACAGGGCAGGTGATGGGAACAAAACAGAATAGGTGTCTTGTGTCCTCGTGACAAAGACTGAAAGTGTGCTAGCACTTGTGCAAGGTGCAAATTGTTTGTGCTAAGGAAAAATACTTTTTTGTTTTCCATTACAAAGTTTGTATTTGTTTTATTCGTCTGTTTAATTAGTTTTTAAATTTTTTTGTTTTTTTTTTGGTCACTGTCATACATTTTTAAAACGCCATTTTCTCCAAGATGCTGTAATTTAGCCATTTAGAATTGTAAATATTTTTTTGCTAGAGTAAATTAGGCTGAGTACCTGCATCAGAGGTAGTGCAATATTAGATGAGACTGAAACCTGTGATCTCTAAGTCCAAAGGTGGCAGCTTTAACCACTACACCTGTGTAATTTTTACTGGTGCATTTTAGGTGTGGTCTAAATCTGGGTCTTTTGAGAGCAAGGTAAAATCTTTAACCACTACCTCCAGCTCTTAGATTAGTGTTATTGAGCTATACTAAAAAGGGGTTGTATAAATGGAAGGGTTTCCAACAGTTTTAAATTGAATTATGGCTAGATCACCCACATCCACCTGGTGTCAGGTATATGTTTGAGTTGCGATGTGCAGATGAAGCGTTGACTATCAGCAAGACTAGATAATGCTCTTACGCAGTGACTTCTGATGCAAGCATATGCTCTGCAGGCTTCTGACTTCACTTTGCAATCTGCTGCTCAACAAACCACATGGCATTGGTGCTGGGAAAGACAGTGTGTCATGCATGTCCATGTGGCTCTGGCTGCAGACTCTAGGGCAGCTGCTGTCATAGCTTTTGAGGCCTGAATATCTCATTCAGGCCAGGCCTTTTCTGCGTAGGCGATAGCTGAAAGGTGCGTGGGTTACGTGATAGGATGGCATATACAGTGGGAGCATTCTCTTGAGTAACAAGGGTGTGAGAGGGGGTTCAGTGTTCTGTTTGTTATGTCTTGGCCCATTGCTGTTTTTTTCAGTCTATGTCCATGAGCAAACCAAAATGCTTGATGTCTTGAATTCCAATAGTGGCTACTTGCCACTTCTCAGCTCCTACTTTTTGATGTTTTGTTTTACCAAGATTAAATCATATGAATTAAATCTTATCTCAGCTATGTGGTTTCTGTTTTTCTGGCCAACACATTGTCAGCACTTTGACTGATGCACACAGGGGTGGGTAACACAAGCTGGCTCTTTTCAAGGAAGGCTTAGATCCTTCTTGAGGAAGTGACAAAGTAAATAACTGCAAACAAGATTACAGAATTAGATCATACAATTATTGCATTCAGCTCAGAACTAATCCATGAGAGGAATGATTTCTAGCATTCTGCTGCCAGTTTACAAATGTGTTTGAGCTATTTTCATTTAGTACATTGAGACACATCACACCAGATGAGCTTGCAAAAGCAGTTCCCGACCTTTCATCTCCATATGGTCACTGCGGAATGAAGGAGAGAAAGAGTGATTGATTGCACACGTGGTGGACTTGGAAGAGATGCAGATCAGCCCTGGAGACCCCCCTCATTGCAATCACACACCTGCACCCAGGCAATGTGCTCTTTTCTAGACTGCTGGGAGGTCTCTGCTGCTACACACTGAAGGACAACCAGGAAGAACTATCAGAACGATATACATGAGCTGGTTTGAAGGCTTTGCAAAGAGGGCTTGGGAAAACTGAACAAAAGTTTCTTCACTGCTGACAGTGGGTGGTCGTGTTTAATTATGTTCAGTCTTGAAATACTATTTTTAATAGTATTTTGCACTGCATGCATATTTACTTTAAAAGGAAGCACAATCACATTTCAGGTTACTTCTATTAAAAAAGCTGTTTTTAATTTGAATGTCTACTGTCCTGAGCTTCAGTGTCATGTGAGCTTCACAATATGTGTTTTTCCCATCAGGATTTGCACTTCCAACATAAACAGTGGAAAAAGTTATATCTTTTCTGTTTCATAGCCAGGGGGGGGTGATAAAGGTGTATCCCAATCTGAATGGCGAAGTCACAGTGCCCCAGCACACCTCTAATCCCCTTTTTATGAGCTCTGTGTTGTTGTAGAAGCTGCACAGGCCTGGTGGAAGGCTTTTAAAACCTATTAGTCAGACAGCAGGTCTTCATGGCAGCCTGCATGCAGTAACAAGAGGGTGGGGTGGAGCTCACCCAGCCTCCCTTCCCTGTTTTTGTTTTTTCCTACGGCTTTCCTTTGTGCTATGAGCTTCCTTCCTTTAGGACTTTGGAATAAATGTTAGTCTTTCCTGACACAAGCCATGAAAATAAACTGGAGATAGTTTGATATTTTATGACAATGTGTCAAAAGAAACCAGCAATATTATGAATTTTCAGTGAGGCTTCGTGGGGGAATGCCCTTGAGGGGATGTTTATCTGCACAGTTGTGAGTGTTTTAGTGTGTGTTTGAGTATATATGATTGTATGTTAGAATGCTTGTGTATTGTGTTTTTATGCACATGGGGCTGAACCCACATGATGCTGCACCTCTCTTGAGGAGCATGTACTGATGACAGCTGCAGTCCATTTCCTTCAAGACTTCCTGTTTATATAACAGCTGAGATACTTTCCTGTCTTGTGCAGATCATCTGGGGTGACCTCCTCACACGGGGAAGCCAATTAAGATTGACTTGTTAATTCATAATTCATAGGCAACCCATGCTCATTTTCTCATGTTCATCCAGGGGATAAGAATTTAACATTGCTTTTGCCATCATAAACTGCATGGCACATACTTTTACATTTATTTATTAATTAAATGTCATATACAGTGTTGGGACAGATTTCCTCTGTTTCTGTGTAGATAAATATTCATGGCCATTTGTTTCCTTAAGACATTAGTAAGTCTGTCAGAATCCTTAGCAGAAGTTCAAATGTGAGGTATATAATAAACAACATAGGGTCTCTTTTGTGCTCTAATGCAGAAAAACAAGCATTGCTTACCTCTCTGCTGATGTTTCTAACCCTTCTGAGTTAACTGCTATTAATAGTGGCTACATTGCTGGCATGATTTGATCTTGTTTATTTATTGCGTAGTTGTGTTGCGTTTACACATGAAAGGCAGGAGACTAACGTCAGCATTGTTTGTGAAGACAATAAATAATTTTTCACTTAGTGAGCAAATTTACAATAAGAGCAATGCCCTTCATTTGCAGATTTATGGCCTGTTGTGAAAGTAATATGGCTGATCTCAGTACCAAGTTTGCTGCCTAGCTACAACTATTTTTGAAAATTATGCAAAGTGCCCTGTGGCAATCTGTTGCAAAAGGTACTGCATAAAACTATATAGTTATAAATAACTAGCTGAGTTACTGAGCAGTGCCTCGGTCAGAAAGTGGGCAAGTAATAACACATAATGTATCACTAAGCTTTTTTACTCTTAAAATGGTTTCCTGTAGTACATAAATATTATTTGTGCTGTTGAACAAGCAGACACTACAGAGAGTCATATGCACCAGTTTTAGTCCAGTGGAGCGTTAAAAAATAGTAAAATATATTATCTCCAAACTTTATTATACCTACATCTGTAATGTGTGCAGTGCTGTGTGTGTCATTTCTTATTAATTTATACATGTTCACGTTGTTCATAGTATACAAATTATTTTTATTTATATACATATTACAGCTGCTGGGTCCCGTCAGCACTTAGCATCATTATGATGACAATGATGGTGTTTTTCCATCTTTGAAGCACTTACCTTCCACCCCTCCCTCTCACCAGTTCAGTTCTATACTCCAAGCAGCTGCTAGCACCCCCCACCCCTCGTGTGTGAGACAGTGAGAAAAGGTACGTTAGCATCAAGCCTGGACCATTCACTAAACAGCTTGATCTATTTTCTATGTCTGGTGTAAGTAGACTATGGGTAGGACAAAAATACATCCTGCTTGAGACACAACTATGTGTGTGGTTTTAAGCCTTATTTAAAAGACTGAAGTAGAAAATATCAAGATACTAAGTGATCATTTTGGAGTTTACTTCACTTAATTCTAGAAGTTCCACTGTGCCAAAATTTAAGTCTGTGGCTTGAAAAACAAAGCTGTGTATAAACGACAAACAGACCAGTCAAACAAGAAACAGATCTTTATAGATATAGCTACTACACCTCCCAAGTTCATGCAGATCAGATCAAGAAGTTTGAGTTCTCTGACTCCTCCTCCTCTCCTCAATTTTACCCCCAGTAGGGTCTCTGTGATCCAGCGCATATACCAGAACCAACAGGTGCAAGGCCAAGAAACTGCCCCTGCATGGGATGCCAGTCCATCACAGGGTGACCACACACACACACAAACTACAGGCAATTTTAGATTGACCAATTAACGTGAAACACATTTCTTTGGACTATGGGAGAAAACCAGAACACCCAAAAAAACCTTTCCAGACATGAGGAGAACACGTACCTGACCAGCCAAGGTGCTGTGAGGCAGCAATTTCCTGCTGTATGGTATTCCTGGTATAAATAAAAATCCATGGACTGTGTTACACAGCGTTTGGTCTTGAGTCTGAAGAAAGGTAGGACTACTTGTTTACATGGGGGGGGTGAGTTGGAGTGCCTGCTCCAGATAGGTCCAGATAGCTCATGAGATACCTCATGTTTTAAAGCCTAGAACAAGGTGACTCCTCTCCTTACAACAGCTTTACTGAGTTGTATATGCCATGCACTCAAGACCACCTTGCAGGGTCCTGCTTGTTCAGTTTTACCCCTGAAAAAAATGGGTTGGACAGCCGCCTAACAGTCTGCTGACAGACAACACTTCTATGGATACATGTCAGACTATGATCCTTCTCAAATGTCTTTGGCTTTAATCTTCTTCATCCTGTTTTACACTTAGTGCTTTTTTAACATAAAAAATTCCGATATTGTGTTACAAACCTAAGTCTTTCACAGACTATGACAGCTACAGCAGGGCCACTCAGCCAACCCTGATGGGGAACTTTCATCTGAATGTAACGGTTTTTCTGGACCCCTGTCCCCAGATGGAACATTCCCACCGTTTTGTTGCTGGTTGTGTGGAACTTAAAGTAGCTGTTCAAACCGCTTTTAACTGCCCGTTCAGTACTGTGAAATGACCAGGCCAATTTGCCATGTGGACGCGGTTCCTGCCTTACACAGTGTGTTATGTCAGACGTGATGGTAGCTACATTCTACAGTGTTATAACGCTTAGCTTTTTCCATGCGTTGTCTGTGTTCAGCATGCCGTGTGTCTCGATTCCATTGTCCATTTTTAGCTATTCGCTTGCTACACGGTGCTTCGTGCAGCTTAATCTGTAGTGTGGTGTTGTTTTCTGTAGTTAAATATTAAATATTAACTCTCAAACTCATTCTCTCTGTGCTTTATTCTTGTAGCATCCTTTTTTCTGTACTTCATCACAATGTGAGAAGCTTATTCAAAGTTCACACAAAGTGCAGGTCCATCTGATGGCTGCTCCTGCAAGGGGAAAGAAGCTGGTGGAAGACTGCCTGCTTTTATGGCTTATTGCAGATCACCATAGGATGGTCATGACACAAATGTACAGCTGTTAAATGAGCAAACTGAATACATTTCTGAGCAGAGGTCATGGGAACAGCACCATCCATTGCAGTTATTTGCTTTCTATGTCACTGTATTAATTATGCTAATTATTTTAATTATATATGCTCATTTACACAGCTGGACATTCATCAAAACAGTTCAGATTAAGTAAAAGTGTAGTGATCTTAGAAACTTTGCAGTGGTGCTGTTATAGTGTTTGCCTTTTATGTGAATGATCAGACTTTGATTCTTAGCTATGTTTAGTGATCAGTGTTGTTCCCTTTGCATGCCCATCTATTTATACAGAAATTCTGCTGTAACTGAGATCTTTCCTCTTACGAAGAAAAGAAAAAGGTTTTAATTAGCATTTTTAAATGTGTTCTTTCATTCTAAAGTGTTTAGTGAACATATTCCAATTGTTTGTGAAAGGAGGCTTTTTTCCAGTCGTTTTCATGGAATTTTTATACTTAGCAAAGCAGATAACTGTTTTAGAGAACTGTCATGGGACATTACCATGTTTTTGTTGCAGTAGTACATTTTGAAGTTTTTTGTTTTGTAAGTTGAAACTTTTTGTAGCCAGATTTATATGACTAGTACTTAGGAAGGACATCTGTTCCAACAAACACTTGCATAAATTGCAGCCTCCATCAACAAAAGTTGAGCACCCTTCATTTAGTGGAGAGAATGAAACTTCAGGCACTACATCTTGGCTTATTCAAACTTTTCAACCCATGTAAGTGTTTTCTCAGGTGTTCTCCTTTTAAAAAGATTTGCTGATTTATCAGACATGGCTTTAAAAGAGTAGGTGTATGCTTTTCAAAGGTCTGTCGCTCTTATAAGCATTTATTTGAGAATATGCTTCCCCATTGAAAAGATGTTTAATGTTTTAATATGAAATATTCTTTTCCTGTTATAGTTACTAGCATAAATAAATTTGCTTTTGTTTGCCTTTGTTTCTTCGTTTAGTATTTTTCCTGTCTTTTGATTTGTCTGTACATGATTAAGGTATATTTAGTGCACAGAGGCAGGAAGTTCACTGTGGTTTGCACCTCAAACGATAAGTTCAGGTGCTTTCATGTGTCTGCTGTCAGTTGACTGAGTTAAAGAGCAGTTGAAACATGTCGGAAACATTTTTATGACTAGCTTAAAATGAGCTTTTCTCTTTCTTATTTCTGTGTTGACTTGCAGGTGCTGCCTCCTCCTCCACAGCAAAACACATGTGGACAAGTGCTCACTGAAAGACAGAGAGAAAGAGTCAGGGAGGAGGGGGAAGGCTGGAACATCTGTGGAACACATCAAGGCAGTTGTCAACAGACAGGCTGTCCTTCCTGAGACTGGGGAGTTGCAGACATCCACCTCCTTGCCTGTGGGCTGCTACTGTGACCTAAGAGGGGAGTTGTGCCATGGTTCAGTCTTCAGGCATATGATTAGACCCCTCAGCTTTGTGCTGGGGAGCAGGAAACCCCACCTCCATGGCGGAAGAGGGTCATTATTCCCTTACTGTGAGGTGCCAGTTGGTGATTAACGTAGAATCAGTGTGAAAATAGTTCCACATAGGAACGTGGAAGCAGCTGCAGCTCAAGCAGCCATCCATTACAGCAAGGCCCAAACAGAAGTCATCATCCATTTATTGCTTCTGTGTGTGTCTTTGTGTGTTTTTGGATTTTTTTTTCTTTTCTTAAGGCAAATTTTTCATTGCTGAGTGAAACAGAAGATGAGAAGTTTGTATTACTTCTTTAAGTTATTTTAAAAAAAACTTCTTGGGGACAATAGAGAACTTGATAAACATTTTGGATTTCAAAGCAGCCTAATTATTTGGAAGAGAAGCCATGGCAGCAACGTACCGCATTGTAGTCAGCAGCGTCAGCTGTTACAACAGTGTGGTTATAGACCGACGAGCACAGCAGGCTGTGCACTATTGTACGGGTCCCTGCCAACTACTCCAGCATGGCCTGGATTGTACCATTGCCCATCACAGCACTTGTGCTGATCTACCAGACATCCCAGTGGTGCCCTCCTCCCGATCCTCCAACGAAGACTCTCACCAGGCTCTCTTGAGCAATAACAGGGTCAAAAAAGGATCATCTATCCAATATTTCACCAGCCTCAAGGACATCACCGGAGAGGCCATTAACCTGGCTAGTGGCAAGATCAAAGAGTTTTCCTTTGAGAAAGTTAAATGCTCCACAAACCATGTCACCTTCAGGAAAGGCAGAAAAGTCCGTCCAGACTCGTTTAACAGAAAGTCTACTGACTTAGACATTATCTATGGGCATTTTGGCAATGAAGAAAACTGTCCACCATTTGGTCTGCTGCAGAAGTCTGCCCTGGAGGAGCAAAAATTAAGCCACAGTGGCTCCCTGGAGCAGAACATCAACAATGCTGCCACTCTGTACATGAGCAGCATGACGGAGGATAACCTTATCACCAAGATCTTGGAGAAGACCAAAACAGACAGCAGTACCTCTGGTGAAGACATTAAGGCCTGTCTCGACATCCTGCTCAAGTGTTCAGAAGACCTGAAGAAGTGCACAGACATCATCAAGCAATGCATCCAGAGGAAGTCCACAGGAGGCGATGGTGATGAATCTGGCAGCCCTGAGGTGGTCTACCGCAACTTGATGTCCCAGCTGTCTATGTACCTGCGGAGGCTCCCACTGGAACTGGAGCAGGCGCAAGCACTGAGACTAGATCACAGTAGCTTGACGGAGCTGTTTAATGGGCTACATGGCCTGCAGCAGTCTCCCTTCTCTCCACTCTTTGGACACGAACAGCCTCCTCGCTATGAGGATGTTGTCCAGAACCCCCCTGCCTCCACCTCTCTGCCCCCTTCTAACACCCAACTCCAGGAACCCCAGGAAGTGAGCAGAAATTCTGTGGGTCATGTAAAGCCTGTCCAGAGTTTCTCAAGCCTGCCTTCTCGTAATTCTCACCTTGATGTAGGACTACTTCATGGCACCACAGCTCCTGCTTGCCCAACAATGCTGACTCGTGGCAGTGACAGCTTTGCTTCTGCAAACTCCCTGACATTGATTAATGGTGACAAAGTCTGCAAGGGCTCCATAGAGGCACTATACATAGAGGAAGAAGTTGATGTGAGCAGGAAAAATGGAAAGTTTGGCACAGGTTCTTCTGATGATAAACATGTCCCCAGGAAGTCAGGTATCCACTCTGAAACTGGCTCAGATAAATTCCTAGAGAGCAGTATGAATGGGCCAGAATTCCAACTGAAAACAGAGACTTTTTCATCACAAATAGTTAATGAAACCTGCGTGACTCCTCTGAAACTGGGCCAACAGCAGGAGCCCTTCAGTCACTCTATGCAGAGTATCCACAGAGATGATGACATTGATAAATTGCTTATGGATTTGGAGTGCCTCTCTCAAAATATTGGGTCAGACCCTCCTCATGAAGTCAAAACCTCACAGTACAAGAACCAACCTGCAGATTTGTTCCACATTTCAATCTTTGACCCAGGTAACAATCACCACACTGTGGCAGATCCCACATCCCATTGCCCAGCCATAGCCAAGAAAGACCTGGGGGGATCAGACAGTGGCAGTGTGAGTGAGGAGGATGATAGGGCACTGCTTCTCAGGATCTTGGAAAGCATTGAGAGCTTTGCTCAGGAGCTGGTGGAAAGCGGAACAGGCACAGGGACACAGTCAAAGGAGCGTGAGGTGATGCGACTCCTACAGGACACACTGGCATCAGCGAGCAAGGCATCCACATCGCTGGAGGTCAGCACCGCTCCTGCCGCAAAGAGAGACACAGGATCCACCCTGCTCATCCAACAGACTCCAGAGGTTATTAGGGTGAGTTGATTTTTTTTTTTCATTTGCACCTGAAGTTTTTCTCGTTTCGTGTCCGTTAAATGTTCTCAGGCTGGTGCACTTTTGTCCATCAAATTTACAAAGCTCCGTTAGCCACTTCCTAAACTATGCAGGTACATTTTGACCATGGCAGTGCATTGCCTGTCAGTAAAAAAAGTCTACAGCTTTTTGAAGTTTGTTTTTCTTTAGGAATGATTGTATGTTCTAAATGCAGTAAATTTCACACTTGGAGGTCAGTCACACATGGAGGTCGGTATCTAGAATGTATTTGTTGATTGTTGAGTGTGTGTCTGTGTGTGCCACAGCAGGCTCTAGCAGCTGGCCTACTGCACACTACCACATTATAGAGTGATTTTTGGCAGCTATGATGGGATTATGTTTCACCTCAGGCTCTCTGTCAACAACTACTCATTTTCTGGGCATCCATTACTGAAGGGACCACCAAGTGAAAACTTAACACATACAGTGGTGCTTGAAAGTTTGTGAACCCTTCAGAACTTTCTGTATTTCTCCTTAAATTTGACATAAAACTACATCAGATTTTCACACAAGTCCTAAAAGTAGATAAAGAGAACCAAATCAAACAAATGAGCCAAAAAAATTAGACATGGATGTTTATTTATTGAGGAAAATGATTCAGTAACACATATCTGTGAGTGGCAAAAGTATGTGAACCTTTGCTTTCAGTATCTGGTGTGACCCCCTTGTGCAGCAATAACTGCAACTTAACGTTTCTGGTAATTGTTGATTAGTCCTGCACATCAGCTTGGAGGAATTTCAGACCATTCCTCCTTACGAAACAGCTTCAACTCTGTTATGTTGGTGGGTTTCCTCCCATGAGCTGCTCAGTTCACGTCCTTCCACAACATTTCTATTGGATTAAGGTCAGGACTTTGACTTGGCCATTCCCAAACCTTATCTATGTTCTTCTTTAACCATTCTTTGGTAGAACGACTTGTGTGCTTAGGGTCGTTGTCTTGCTGCATGACCCACGTTCTCTTGAGATTCAGCTCACGGACATAAATAAATGTTGCCACGATAAAAGCAGGAAGCACAGTAGTTACAGCTGCTGCAGCTCAGTGGTTCACTTGCGTTGTCCAAAACACCTACTCCACCACACACCTAAGTGCAAACCCAAATTAACTGCAGCCGAACTATGACCACAGTTTAACTTGTGGCACTTATCACCTGTCAAACACCAGTCAAGCGACATTTCAAGCAGCTAGTCAAACACTTAAACTACCTGTCAGACCATCTGCCAGACACCTGTCAAACTTTTTGCTGGCTGTTGGAAGACAGTCTTCCTCCACTTGTCATGACTGAGCATATGCCTTTGGCAACTAAAGGTTTCATTCAGATATAAATGACCAACAATATGTTCTAATAAGCTTATGTTAAACTGGAATATTCAAGTGCCCAAAAGAAAACAGGATCCCATGGCAGGATGAACAGCCTGTGTCATAACTGTCAGCATTATCTAAGGACAGATTTGTGTTTGCAGTAAAGCAGCAGTTGTGTCTGTGTCCTTTTTACTGCGCTTTCAGGGTTGGACTCTGAGGAGGTCAGGGGTTGTTGGTGCCACTAGTGTTAACATGAACATTTTGCCCTGTATAGATAAAAGAATGATGATGCTAAATCGGTTTAATCGTGCTTACTACGGCATCCCGCTGGAGACGGGCTGTTGCCTGGGGGAAAGTGGAGCCAGTGTTCCCAAAGGGCCCCTGCCAGGCGCGGGAATAGCTCCCTGCTACCAGATCCACCCGGGCTCCTGTGAGCTATGCAAATAGGAGCACTGAGCCAGGAGTACTGCCCTATTAAACTCAACTTATCAATCATGGCTGTAAATGAGGGCTGGGATGCATCTCCAACCCCTGCCAAGTTGAGGGGTTTAACTGACATCAGGTGAGCAAAAACAGTGGTTTCATCTTCACTGATCTGAACGACTAATGGCAAAGGCTGAATGTAATTTTTTTAACTGCTTGACTGTACGGCAGGTGGTCTCTACTTATGCAGGCCAGTGAATGAAATAGCCTGTCTCCAGAGGCTCGCAGCCTTGCCACTTCTTTACCCAAACCCTACATTACAAATCATCCATCCATCCATTATAATCAATCGCTTAATCCTGAGCAGGGTCACAGCAGTCTGGAGCCTATCCAGGAATCACTGGGTGCTAGGCTAAGAAATCATGAAAGATGGAAAGAAGGAACATCATCAGCACATCAGATGCTTTTGAAACCTGCAAATGGTTGAAATGTTGGGTATGGAGGCAAGGCAGATTTGTTCAGACCACAGTCTGCATCTCCTTGCCAAACTTATCTTATATCTTAAGGCCCTGGAGACTGATTGATAATAAGCCTGAGCAGGGACTGCTGACAAGACGCATGTGTCTTATTTTGCATGGCAAACCAACTTTCCATACTCTTCTTGGTACAGGAGCCCCAGCTGTTGCTGATATAGTCCAGGTGGATCCCTACGGTGATCAGGAGCACAAGCCAAGAGGCAGGCTTCACAGAACTCCAGCCAGTCAAAGCAAGCATCTGTATGTGCAGACACCATTCAGCATTCTGTCACAGTAGTCAAAAGTCATTAGAAAAACTCATAAACTTCAGTTAAAGACAGAAATAAACTTAACTGTTGAGAGGATTTTCAGATTTTTTTTAAATCGTTAAATTGCTTCCATGTCCCAGTGGCTGAGGTGGCGACAGTGGTGTAATTAAGCCTTTGCATCAAGTCCCACACAATTACAATGATTGCTTTTAGGATCAGACTGATGAGTCCTATTTATATGCTGTAAAACGGTCTCTTGTCTGCCCATAGTTTGCCCTCTGAGTGGTTTCTCAGCTCCCAAGAGTTGGATTTGATTGACAGCAGTGATGTCACAGGAAGCAGAACATTTGGAGCTCCCAAGCCCCTGGTTTGGGCTCATTAGCACAGGGATTGAGGAGAAGCAGATACGTGGCTCGTTTTTGCAGTGAGGGTGAACCATCTGCTCAGTGTAGCCCTTATTAGGACCATGCAGAAAGCCTGCTGGGGATTGGTTACCTCTCCATTCTTTTCTCTCCTTCTTTTCCGTGATTCCCGTTAAGTCCACTTTGTGCTCAGTGAGAGCTCAATGGGACAACCCCGTTTGTGTCTGGTGGAGGCACTCCAGCCAAACCCAGATCCAGGCAGAGCTGAACACAGAAAGTGGGAGAGTGGGGGAGGGGTCTGTATCCGCTCTGTGCGCTTGGGTTGTTTACTCTGGGTCAATAGATGATGACATCATTGCCACCACCATCCCACTCTGAGAGGAAATTAAGTCACACGCAAAACTCTAGCCAGTAGTGCCCCCCATGACAACTGGGAAGCCTGTTGCTATTTGTGAAGTATCTCCAGTACAAAAATAATGGATTATTGTCTGTGTAAAACATGTTGCCATTGGCAACAGAATAACAACCTGAAGGTATAGGGGGTGAACACTAACCTCACGTTCCAAACATGTTGGAACTGCCCTTTTCCCTTTCCACTACACTGGGAGGAGTGTGGCAGTGAACAATTTTCCAGATATTTAGTGTTGCATTTTATTCTGTCAAATAACATTATCCTTGCTTACACATAAATAAATACACATATGCATAAAGTAATAAAGTATTTTACATACACTTTAAAAGTGATTCATTTGCTGCTATCTTGTGTCCCACAGTGAGATGTTTGACTTAGTCTGGAAGTTACCTGTCATCTCTAGGGATGAGGGCTGGAGGCCAGAAATGGCTCCTGACAAGAACAGGGGCAACCCTCAGCCCACCCCAGCTACGAGTGCCTTCTGCAGGGCATCAAAGTTTGGCATCAGCACTTGACAGCAAAGCACATTTTCACTGGTGTTACTGTTACACACTGCACTGTGAGTATCATTACAGGGCCAGTGGCTTAGCAACTGGGAATGCAGCTTTGGACCCAGAACCCAGTGTTGTAACCCCTCTACAGCCTTCTGCAATTTTGTTTAGGTTTTGTCTGGCATTCAAAAAAACTAAGTCATAAATTGAAAGTCTTTGGCTGTAACCTGAAATAGCAATACTCCCTTGTGTCTCAGCATTCCAGGACACCATAGCTTCATCACCGTGGTTCCCCACAGCCACCGACTCACATGTCGATTCAGAACATCACGCTTGCCAGCCGATGGGGTGTCATTAAGGCCGTGTGGCTCAAAAGGAGTGGAACATCTCTCGTTGCATGACAGACATGATACCTTCTGTGACACAGAACAGCTCAATACTATTGTGCAGTTGAGTTGGATTGTTTTCCTGACATGTTTTTAACTGGTGAATTTATCTCATTTGTTTAATCTAAGCAGTTTGTGCACTTAGCACAAAGGTTCAGAGGTTGCTGAAGGTTGAATTTCCTTGAGGAATTTTTTTCATTTTGTTTCCCAGTCCAGATAAATGATGTGTAAATGTACTTGTAAATGTTCCTTCTGTTAGCGGTTTCCTGCAGAATAAGATTGGATGCTGAACTTGGTTGAATTCGTACATGAGACCATGGCTGCCCCCTGCTGTCAATAAAAGGAAAATGCACAATGGCCATAGAATTTTGATTCACACGCCCTGCTGAAATATGTTTCTGTTTGCATTTGTGGTTCCTGAGTGCTCCAAGTGTTAGCTCATTCATGACCATGTGTTAGCTCATTCATGACCCAGAGCACAGCAGTAGCGTAATGCAGCCATGGTAATTTTTACCTCTCCTGAAAGCAGCCCAATATCAGCTATAGGACAGCACTCCACTGGCTGTAACAGTAAAAGTCTGTGTCAACAAGGTTCAGCTCTCGGGCCACAGTTTGGACTCTGGCTTCATCCCTGACACCCCCAGGTGTGAGAGGCAAGGGTGACACCTTCCTGTGGACAGTGACACCACCGCAGTGAGAGAGAGAGAGATAGGTTACAGACGCTGAAGTGTGAGAGGAGTCGCCTCACACCGAAAGCATAGTTCCACAGACTACTAACACCGAAAGAATAACAACATCTTTAAGTCAAAATAGTGTAGTTTCCATAGTGTTCCAGACAACCTCATAAAAAAACTTAACAGTGTTTGGTTATTTGATGTGGACATACTTGGTTATTCTGATGTTGAGTAAAAAAGGCACAGTGACATTTGTCTGTACAAAACCTGGCAAAATTTTGGTTATGTCCCAAAGATCACTGTTAAAAAGATCTGTACTTTTAGCACATTGGGAGTCAAATTGGATGAGAAATACTGGCATCCAGTGGTAAATTACATTGTTTCTCTCTACAAATACATGCTTTTTCTTGTCATAATATACAGATATGGGAGTTAGTGACGCGTTACGCTGACGCGAGAACAGCAGTTACTGTGTGCAGCATCTTCACTATGAATTGTTCCATAGAAATCTATAAATCTACCTGAATAAATGTAAAAAAGCATCAGTTCATAAAACAGCTTAAGTGTCAAATTACTTTCATTCCAATTCTTTTTAATATTCTGAAACCACTAAGAGTGTTAACAGCTTAAATATCCAGTTTTAACTATTAGCGAAAAATATACACGGTATATTTCAACACATTTCAACACTAATTTTCAATCATTAAACTTATGAAATCCCTCAATGTATTTACTAACTAGACACATAAAACTGCAGTTAAACAACTAATTCCTGGAAAAATGTTTACACAAATCTCCCACTCACGAGGGTAATGTGTTCATGGAAATCAGCTTGTAATGTGAAATTTTTTAAGTCAGTCATAATTACCATTACATTGCATGTTTTGAAAATTCCTCCCATGCTGTGACTCATAAGCACAAAAAATCAGAATCATATCTGGACACATCTTGGTAAAGGGTATTAAATAATTTCACTTGTGTATGTGAAAACTTGTAAGTCAGATTTTTATCTTGAAGGGTATTTTCTCCATTTTCATGAACCACTACTACTGTTCAGAGTCTCTGTGCTTCTTAACCGCTCCCTGAAATAGTGTGTGAAACAGAGTATACCGTGGAATGATAGTTCATTGCACAACTTTTGTTTTCTTACCTTTTACCAACTTAAAGCAATGTGTGCAATATTTCACTTTGCTTTATTGTCCACAAAATCAATAATAGTTTAACAATATAGACATACTTCAGTTTATATGCTGTTTAAATTTGTAAATGTCTCTGATATAGCCAAATAAATACAAAAGTACCCTGTAACACTCTTATTTCAGTGTTTTTATTAACTTCAAGCTACATTCAAATTAAAACTAATTTAATGACTCCAAAAGTCATTATTAATACTATCCGACTAGTCACTAATCACTAGTCATAATTAATACTATATTAATACTATATGCTACATGTCCAGTATTTGCTGGTCTGGTTCTCACAAACAGGAGTTGTGAGACAGATTAATCCAGCTCCACACCTCTACCTTTACTACACTGCATTTTACTGCAGGTGACAGCAGGTGAAAGTTCGCTTCACAATAAACAAATTTCTGAAAATGGACAGGAATAGCTAGGTGATGCATTTTTTTATGCATTGTCAAAACTGATGCTATAATCAGAGGTTTTTATGTCTAGGCAGGTATGAGGCTGCATATTTCTTCCATGATCTATTGACCCATTTTGTGAGCCACCAGCCTGGATGGTTTGAAAGAACATGCTCCTCCTCCTCCACTGGTCCAATTTCTGAATTTCATTTGTGATTCTTTTGTCATTACAGGGCTTTGGCAGCAAATTATTTACTTAATGGCAAGTCTAACTGGTGCAAGTAATGCCTGAGTTTGTGTGTTGTAATTTGAAGATGTCTTCTGCTACAGCTATTCTTGCAGCTTTTTTTAATGACATTAATTAAAAATAGAAATAAACTTGTAGTATGAATGTCTTCCTGTTAGCACTATTTGCAGTTTGTGTCAAAATAAGAATGGGGTTAAAAGCTTCAAATTCCAAAGTGCCTGTCCAGGTGAAGGGTTATTGCTATGGTGATGGCATTTTGTGTTTCTATTTTGAAAAGAGCAGAGTGAAAGCTTTGTGTGAGAGAGAGAGAACTCTGCCTGGTGCCTGCTGCAGAAATAAACTGCAAATCAGAAGTGTTATCTGCGTGGATCATTTTACCACACAGCGTAGGCTCTGAGGGGCAGGAGGGGGAGACAGTTGTGGGACGGGAGACTTTCCCATTTCCGCTTATAAATTGCTTGTGTTTTTGTTTAAAACCTAAAAAAAGTTAAAACTTTTTCAGATGCTATCTTTGTCAGCTCTGGCACAATTAAGTCTATAAATAAAATTTATAAGTGTTATGGAAGCTGAGTGGATTCACATGGCTTGAGGGTCCACCGCTTGGCTGCTGCTGGGGTTTCTACCCGCAGCACTTGAAAATGTCCATCAGGAACTCAGCCTTTAGTTAATGAAAGCAGCTTAAGCCACAATCAAGCTGTATCATAATGATCAAAACATGAAATGGAAAAGCTGTATCAGTCAATATTTAAACATGACTCTATTAAGGAAATAAATGATAATAGTCAATGTCTTAAGTATGTTGTGGTTCTACTGTAAAACCTGAGAGTTCCCTAATGCCATCAGGACACGTGAATGGGGCCATTGAGAAATTTTAACGTCACACATGTGACTTGGGCAAATTCGGCTGCACAGTTGACAGTACAAACACTGCCCCTTCTCAGTTGCTCTGGCTGGCATATGTCCACATTGCATGCTGGGAGGCTGGGGCTTGCCAGCCAGCATGAATTCTTTGTTATTGGACTGGTGATGGTTGCTCCTCATTATGACAGTGAAAGGCAATAGAACCAGTGAACCAAAAGAAGAGGCCAATCCCTCACCTTTCCATCTTGACACCATATTTTCCTCTGACCTCACTAGAGAGCAAATCCTGCCTTCAGTATCATTAACTTGCAGAGTATCCTCTGTTTCCTTCCTGTCTTAAGGCATTTAAGTGGCTGTAGAACACATCAAGATTGCTGCTGGAATAAATAAGACTCTGAATGTCTTGCTGTGTCTCTGTGTATTTACTTTGTAAAGTTAGCACTTTAGGCAGGCTTTAAAAGGAAAATAATGTTTTCATGCCACTTATTTTCTCGAGGTGTGGTTTACATTGTCGGAATGCCTCTGCTAGCGTAATCATCAGACCTCGGCTGAAGCAAAAATGCATATCCCACTGGTGCATAATCACAGCTGTTTAGGGTTGAATTTCATCTTTCGAAGCTGTGCTTGACTTGATTTACAGCATGACAGTGTGCGAGACAGTGATGCTTGATGCTGAGCTGGGCAGAAGGAACATTCAGACTGTGAATCGTGGACTGACAGTGAGTACTGAGACTGATTACTCTACACTTCAGAGCCCACAACATTGTGCTGCCCATCACCTGACCCTCTCTAAATATTTTATAGCCTGGTTTGGGAATTATGACTCTCAATCTGTGAAGCACAGAACCTGTTTTTCTTTTTTGCCTTCTCTCCCTCAAATGCTCGTGTGAGTGTTGTGAAAGAGAGCGCCACTGGGATGGCAAAGTGTGATCCTGTTCCCTATTTATACCTTCTGCAGCTGCTTCCAGAGTGACCTCAGATGTGGTTACCACAGTGAAAAAGCTAGCCTGAGCAAGGATTACATTTGATACTAAAACAGACAAAGAATGTCGGGGGGGGGTTCATAGTGGGTGGGGTGAACACTAGCTATGCTGCTAATGGACCTCTGTCTTTGCTGTGTCTTTCAGAATAAATGGATTTCTGCTCTCTGATGAAGACTGTTTGGTAGAGGACAGTCGCACAGTTACTGTTAGTGACTTTGAATGGTTGATGTCACTTCTGGGTCTATGGCAGATGATCTCCATTTGCATTTTCATCCTCAGTGATGACTGGTGTTATCCTTGCCAGCAGATGCAATCTTAGATCACGTGATTGTTTTATTCTCACTATTCTGCATTTGCCTAGTTGGTCCACAGCATTAAACAAATATCAGTATGACTTAATCGACCACGTACACGGTTTTCTGCAAAATATTCTATGTGTTTAACTTTTTGCCAGTGAGTTTGTCTCATTTTGTGTCAGTGTGTTGTGTGACTGTGCAACTGAATGTTTTGTAATTGATTTCTACAAAAGAAGAGTAGTGGTGGGATGTCAGATGTCCTTTGCTGCAACTGCTGCCTAGCTGTGTATTGCAGGAAATCAGTAATGGATTCTGCAGCCAGGCTAATCCTTTAGGAAGTCAAGGAACTGACCTAGGAGAGAGTGTCTTTATACGGGGGAAACACTAAGTACCACGCCAGAACTTTATTTGGTGGTGTCCTCAAAATAAAGAGAAAAAAGTCACAGTGCCATCATCAAAGGTCAGCAACTGATGCACAGGTGGCATTCAGTTTGCATTGTCTCACTGAGTGGTTATTCTCAGAAGATGAGAAGACTTCACTCTGTGCTGTAGTCATAAAACCAGATGAATGATACTGACAGTATCAGCCAGGATGTGTTCCTTTGTCCTGGAGAATCACAGATTGTCAGTGTGTGCAGATAGCAGCTCACTAGCAACCCTATTAATAACCTTGAGAATCACACGTGTTGTTCCATTTGTTCCCAGGCGGTCAGCGCAGTGTGGTTTTTTGTGGCTGACTGGAGGGTCAGCCACACACAGAGCCTGAGCAAGTGGGGACAAATGAGAAAACCGGATCCTCTTTCTCTTACCTTCTTACACACTTAGGTTACTGTGACTTAAAATAAACAAGCTGCAGAAAAGTGAACTGTCTTATAAGGCACTTTTATTTAAACCAACTTACAGTTCATATTTTAGATTATATCTTTATTGCTTATAATAGATGGGAATAAGTTCAGGGGACTCCCCTTTGTCAAGGGTTCAGCAGCAGCTCCTCTTCTGATGTTTGAAATTCCAGTTTGCAGTTTTGAAGCTGAAAGGATAGCCGAGTGGCTGGACTGGAGGGCACAGCATTCTTAATGTCAGCATGGTCCTGATTGCTGTGGAGCCTGCATATATTTGATACTTTCTAAACAGCTGTAGGATGCAGGGCAAGGGATTCTGGGATTATTATGATGGAGCCTTCAAGGGAACATCATTTATACATTAGAGTCAGTAATATGGAGGAAGACAAGCTTTAGAAGTAATGTAGAACTTCTCCACATTTGTAATATTGCACTTTTACAAGTATTAACTTCTACTAAGCTGGCATCTTTGTCCAAGGCAACTTAGGATCCGAGTTACACGGTACTAAACAGTTAACAGTTATTTGTACACTAAAGACAATTTCACAAACTCTTTCCTTTTTCTTATCAGTAACTGTTTATCCTAAAGCAGAGTGGTTGTGGTCAACAACTGATCCCAGAATCCTAGGGCCCTAAGCTTGGCAGGATGCCTGTCCACACACAGTCGCTAGCTTTCACACACTACAGGCAATTTTAGATTCTCCACTTCACTTGTAACATGTATCTTGGACTGTTGGAGGAAAGTTGAGGGGAAAAACACTAGAACATGCAAACAGCTAGCTTTGAACCCACATCTAAACCCTTAGCCCAGGAACTATGAAGCTCTAGCACTACCTGTTGTGCCACTGTGTCATCTAATCACATTCATTTTTCTTGCTGTCGTGGAAATTGAAACTGACACGGTGTGGGGTCACACCAGGTAACAGTGTAATACTGCAGTTAGATTTTGCCAGACTGCAACACTGTCTTTTTAAATAAGAGTTAATTAGAAACGTGTTACTAGATGTTAGACATTCCATTTACTGTTTTATATAGTTAAAAAAAAACAAAGTGCGCAGGGTCATATAAATATGTTGCATTAAAGGATAAAAAGATCTTTAATAGTGAGCACAGAGACAGTTTGGACTTGAATCATTGCTGTCAAAACCATGTCAACTAATGGCAACCTGTCAATTTTAATCTGGCTCAGTCTGGTAATGTGATTCTACACAGAACTAAGGTTGAACTCAAAAGCAGTTCCAGTGCAGCTCCACTGATAACTTCTCAGGTTATTGATTTTCTTACACAGGCTGATACTTGGGTTGCAGGAGTTACTTTACTGCCAGTTTCTGATGGCATCAGCAGGGATTCTTACCTCTCAGGAAGCACAGTGGTGGTGGCTGCTCTTGCAGTCAATCTGAGCAGCACTACAGCGGTCACTTGGTCTTTACCAAACATGCACTTCTGCAATTTACTGTAAATGAAGTCATGTTCTGTGATGGGTCAAATAAGTCTGGGAGGTGGCAGAGTAAAGTTGAGGGTGGGGGCGGCAGTGCTTATTTTCCTGTAATGTACCCCACACTCACACACACACACACACACACACACACACACACACACACACACACACACACACACCTCCTGTTCAGTTGGGTAGTGCTGTGCAGAACGCCCCTTGCGGGTCATGTTTCGAAGAGCGAAGCTCCAGGGCAGAGCTGCACACTGGTGGCTGAGAAGGTGGATTATTTGCATTTGTGGAACCTGGGAAGGGCTCAGAAGCAAGGCAGGGGAAGCTGGGGACATCTCCCTGCAATTTAGATAAAATGTTCCAGTGCCTCACTGGCTGCTGCCATATGGACGACAGTGGGGATTTTGCTTTGCATTGAGTTTTGTGGGCCTTGGTGTGAGCCGGACACCCCACCAGCATGATGATTAAGGAGACGTCTCTTAGGAGGGACCCCGACCTTCGGGGTGAACTGGCCTTCCTGGCCCGGGGCTGTGACTTTGTATTGCCTTCACGGTTCAAGAAGAGGCTCAAGTCCTTCCAGCAGTCACAGGTCAGTGCTAGGTACGGCAGGGGACCAGAGGGGGCTTGTGTGACAGGGTACACAAAGTTATTCCAGTGCAGATACCGACAAGCCTAATAATAGACCCCTAGGGCCAGGAATATAGTGTTGGAATGGGCCTTGCTGGCAGGAACCTGGATGGTAGAGGGAGTCATATTCAACCCTCACTGTGTACAAGCGTCCACTTATTGACTCTACTGTATGTTGACAAACCCCAGCGCCCTGCTGTATGTTAGCTGTGTACTGGGCTTTAAAGGATTTTTTGACTGTGGTAGTTGAGAAAGGTGAAATGCGAAATGTGTTTTTGGTGAGAAATTATGGTTAATGGTGGCAGCTGAGAAGTGTAAAACGGGTTGCTTTCTGTTTTAGGTAAATATTGTGTGCTTGTTTTATCATTGCAGTATGTAAAAAAAGGGGACATGGAATATTCTATTAGAGAGCAGTCTGATTGGAATCACTGGTGATCAGTGTATAAGTTTTCAAGGGTTCAGCAACATGTCCTGTGTAAGGTGTGCATTTATATTTTTCTTTCTAGTTTTGCTTCCAAATGTGTGACTTTGCCTGCTGTGTGTTTGCAGTTGTGTCTGGAATTCTGGTAGCTCAAGAGAAGCTCATAGCATCCTCAGAAACACGCAACTTCTAAAGGCACCAAGTTCAGACATTCATTAAATATGTTAAGTATCAAGATCCTGAAGCAAAATGCCTCAGACAGCTGTTTTGGCATCCAGTGATGTTGTACCTTTCTGCTTACAGTGTCATCTGGAAACAGTCTTCAGTAGTTTCTCAAAGCTCTTGCTGTTTTATCCAGGTGCACCTCACAGAACAGTTTCCCTTCTAATTCCCTTCCCGTCATTTTATTCTTTTGTTTATCCAGAGGAGAATTGATGAGAGTTTCACATTTTATTTTTGCACATGTGGCTTCGATGCTTATCTATTCAACTTTCTTGTTATGCGTTGCAATGTAGACAGTAAAACAGGACTTGCATGAAAACATAATTTGTTTTAGTTCCTGTCATTTATGCTGAAATTGTCTTGGTAGGTTAACCCTAAAATTAAATTTCTTTTTTGCCCTTTTCCTTATCACATTATAGAAGTACTGTTTTGCCCCACCTTACAGGGTTCTTCCTGAAAAACCTTTTTTATGGTTAATTTTTATAACCTGAACACGTAATTACTAATATTATATTAATCAGTAGCTTTGGTTGTTATTTGTTGAGTTCCTGAACTCCTACATTAACATATATCCAAAAACATGTCATTAACATTGATACAACTACTCCAGTAGTTAGTATGAATTATCATAACACAACATAAGGCAGTTTCCCTTCATAAATTACTGTGAAACTCCCTGCACTCCCTGAGCTCTTTCGTAGCTGTTAAGTACTGTAATCTAATGAAGCTCACGGTCATACATTCATACAGTGGTGAGGGGCATTAATGAGGGAAATAAAACTTTACTGTGATATAATACAATAAGAGAGTAAGGCTACAGAGCTCTTTCCTCCAGTAGGAATAATCCTCAAAAGCCAGGCTGCAGAGGATGTGGTTGGTGCTCCCCCAGTTACTAGCGTATGTGTTACGGTTTAGTCAGCAAAATCAAAACTAGCTAAAATTTAACATGTAACATGAAAGCCTGATGAAGTAAAAGTTTACTTCAGCACACTTAACACTCAACACTCCACCACATCATTCCTATTCACTTGTGACTATTGGTTCCTGCACATCAAATTACAACTCACACTTGTTCAGTTGTTAGATAATTGAGATGTGATGTTCCACAGTGTTCTACATGGCATCAGAGCCCGACTGGATTTTGTGTGGACCGTGAGCTGGTCGTAGGTGGGACCCTAGCATGAAAGATGAATGAACTGAGGAGTGGACGGTGGCTCAGCGTCTGCCCCATACCAGTTGTACTTACTGAAGGACCAGCTGCTGGTTGTTCAGAGAAAATTTAGTTGAAAGATTCTGTATAAGGCAGCTGATCAAAGAGTTTGAGGTATGGTTACAGGGATAGTGGCAAGAATGCCAGGGAGACCAGATGCTCTCAGCATTCAGGTGGTTTGTGAAGTTCTTGTCTAAGTCATTTAAGTAAATTTTTATTTTTGTTTTGGTTTTGACCCTTGAAGTTTGTCTTTTGTTTCTGTCTTAAAGGCACCGTGCTCCCAAATTTGGTTTGTTTCAAGTAAAAGCCTAATTTGATTTTAGTGAAATTTCTGTCCTGGCCTTGTGGTTGTGTCAATATCGCATAAATGTCCACAGTACTTTTTTCACCTGGCAAATGTTTTTGCGAAACATAGAGTGGAATATTTCTACTGTGTACTACTGTTAAGGAACAATATGTTGAAATAGTGAAATTTGATTTTTGTGTTACATTTTTACACTCAATAAAATGTTTACTAGGCCAACCCTGAATTACTGAAATCACCATAAAGTAGGGCTTTATTTAAAAAAAAAAGGAAATTATATAAGGACACATTGTAATATGAATATGAGAAAATTTAACTTGAACTTACTGAAGTAAATTACTATAAGGGATCAGTCTGTCATTTGTCACAGATTTGGTGTAATTGCTATAATAGCTAAGAAGCCTGTGGCTGACATGCATTTTTCTGGCTTTTCTTGTCTCTGGCACGTATATTTGACCTCTTGTCCATCTTTTTCCCCACTAGATTCAAAACAAACCAGAGAAGAAACCAGGAACCCCACCTCCAGCCCCAACGCCGGGGTCATCCACACCCACTCCCCGTCCACCCACTCCTCCTGTTAGCAAAGTTCCAGTGGCAGCCCCTCCCATCTCCGTAAACATTCCACGATTCTACTTTCCTAAGGGGCTTCCCAGCTACGGTGTCAACTTTGACGAAGCCATTGCCAAAATTGAGGCTGTGTTCACGGAGTTCGAAGAGGAAAAAGCTGACATTTATGAAATGGGGAAAGTTGCAAAGGTACAGCATGCTTCACTCTAACAGGTTATAGCCACCCACAGTTGCCAGGTTGGCTGTGTTGTTGAGGTACAAATAAGACCTGTAAGACTCCAACAGGAAGACAGTGCACATAATAGCAGTAGCTAGACCACATTTGACTTGGGAATAGCTGGGTTTTGTAGACCTTCAGAATTAGTACTAACTCTGAATATGACCTGTACCTCCTTATTCTTAGGCATGTGGCTGCCCACTCTACTGGAAGGCCGCCATATTTAACTGTGCTGGTGGAGAACGGACAGGGTTTGTGTCGGTCCACTCTTTCATTGCCATGTGGAGGAAGTAAGTGCTCTTCTGCAGGCTTCTCAGCCCAGTGTCTTGTGCTTCCTATCAAATACTGCTTGTTTTCAGCTGCAGTGCCTAACATCAGTCTGGTCCCTTGTTCTTGAAGGTTGTTACACAGCTGCTATGATGATGCATCAAAGTTTGTTTACTTGCTGGCCAAGCCAGGCTGCAGCTACTTGGAACAGGAAGACTTCATTCCACTGTTACAGGTATGAGCCAGCCCCTAAGACAACATAACACCAACAGACCCTAATAATGTCAGTCAGAACACTCTACAGACGTCCATTGTCTGTAATCCTTGAGTTTTTTAGGATGCAGATAACTGTGTCATCAACTTAACTATTAAATGATTTTTATGAGTTTGTTTCATTCTTTTCTGTTCTTCTTACAAGCTAAACACATTTGACTTTGTCACACATGATGTAAGTTCGTGCTTATCAAACAAAATGCAGTGTGTCAGGTGCATCATCAGGATGTCAAACGTGTTATCTTTTGTCGCTGTCTATCTTCTGCATTTGATACACATCATATTTTTATTTCTATAAAGCCCAGTCACTGGATAGTAGTACCAAATATGCCGTTACCAGCTAATTTGACAAGATGAAAACAAATAGGATCCTCCACAGACTCACACGCGGCAGTCCACACATTAGAGACGTGTGCCGTCTGGCAGTTCCCAGCTAGTTTTTAAGGATTAAAATAAAAAGGAAGAGGCTGCTGAAGAAAAGGACCAGAACTAGCAACACGGGGAGAAAAAATTGTATGACACACACAGCACTGCACACATTACTAACGTAAGGGCAATGAAGTTTTGCATTTTTCCATTGCACTCTTCTTGACTATGACCGGTACGCATTGTGCTCTGAAATTTGTCACACGGGTACTTCTCACTCTAACTGAGGTTTTTGCATAGTCAGGTTCATCAAACTCCAAAAATACTACTTACTTTTTTGAAAGTTTAAAATTCGATCTCTGACAGCGACTGGAGAAGCAGGAGGAGTGACATCACAGGCAGGGCATACGTACACGATGCACCCACAAATGTACTAAATTCATCAAGTTTACTGGTAGTATATTTTGGTGTTACAGTTTATTATTGTGTGCATCACTACAGCTGGCACATGCACTGCTGTCAATGCCATCCACATGTTTGATCAAAGAAGCTAATAGCTGGTACAATATGCATGCAAATGAAAATGTAAAAATTAATACAAAGTTATATGTGACACACATACATGGCCCTGCACACAACAGTGATGTAAGGGGGTGCAAAGTGTGGGAATATATTTTTTTCCCTTTTCCCAACCAACTACAACTAGCTTGAGCATCACTCTCTGTGGCGTCCACCTATTTGACGGCGCCGACAATACTTATGTACTGAATGCAGTCACTTTGAGGATATAATAGGTTGGAATAGTTTGGTGACATATACTGAGTTATTACATTCTACCTTTCTTTCTGCATGGGTAACTCAGCCAGTCATCTATAAGTCCAAGTTTTATGATTGTGTTACACATGATGCAGTTTGGCCAAAATTGCAGGACATAGTGGACACGCATCCAGGATTGACCTTCCTGAAGGATGCCCCTGAATTTCATTCCCGGTACATTACCACGGTAAGCATCTCCTTTTGTCTCTCCAACACAGCTTTTTTTTTGACAGGTGACGCAGCTCTGCCAGTGTGTTTCCTCAGCATGTTTCAGCTTTGTTGGGGAAAAAAATTATTGGAACTCACTGTTTTTCCACAAGACATGTTAGTATCAATTCACATACTTGCTTGTTTCCTGTGAACAAGCACACTAACAATAGTTTAAAAAACTAAAAGACTGGGGGCAGTATAGGAATTACATGAAATTGAAGCTGCTTGGAAAATAGGGCAAGGCATAGAAATCGGAAAAGCAGAGCGTCCAACAGTGCACTAGACGGCAGTGACCACTTGCTGGCAACAGTCAGCAAACTGACATCACGGAAAGAATGACTCCCCCAGCAAGCCAGAACAGCCGGCACACACATACCTATATTTGGTCACTTCCTTCAGTCAAAACAGTCACACATCTCCTTCTGAATCCTGAGGGATACAGTTAGACTGTATGGACTTACGAGCTACTGGAAATCATGACGGTGATGGGTCCACAGATATTATTGTCATTGTCATTTATTTTTCGATATGATCTATTCAGTCAGTGAGACTGACACTTAGGACGATGTTCTGTTACTTGAAATTAAAAGGATTGAATAAAGAACCCTTTCTGCAATGTGCTTTGGCAGAATATTCGGTCCT
The DNA here is from genome assembly GCA_900497675.1 of Arapaima gigas. Taxonomy (NCBI): domain Eukaryota; kingdom Metazoa; phylum Chordata; class Actinopteri; order Osteoglossiformes; family Osteoglossidae; genus Arapaima; species Arapaima gigas. The sequence goes on from UFQX01000178.1 coordinate 2,133,650, forward strand.
GTGTGGCCCCAGCAATTTTAAATATGCTTGTTTTTCTGAGACCTTAATAAACTGAGTATTCTGGGTCCTTGGTGGGAATTTTTTGATAGCGAAACCATTATTTTTACTTGCAGAAATGCTAATTATATAAAATGCACTTTTGCAGAGCTTGTGGGCTCCCTGTTGCTCTTGTTTTAGGTGGGACAGGGCCTGTATTCTGTTAGATAGCAGCATTTAAAAAACTCCTCGTAGTGCAGCCGTGTACCTAACTGGTCACACTCATGAGGGCTCCTTCTCCCACTGCATGACAGGTGATTCAGAGGATATTCTACACTGTTAACCGCTCTTGGACAGGAAGAATCTCAATGACAGAACTGCGTAGAAGCAACTTCCTCCAGGTGCGTATCTTGTTCCTCTGTCACTTGTAGGTGTCGGCTGAAGGGTGAGGGTTTGTGTCTACCTTGAACAAAATTACATAACCTGAATTGTCTCTATTAAAAAGCCCTTGTGTAAATGGCCAAAGTCTAAGACTGCATCGTGTGTTTGTGGTCTGAATTTTGCTTTTTGAACTAAGCAGCATTCTTTCTCAAAAGACCCTAGCCTTACTGGAGGAAGAAGATGACATCAATCAGATAACAGACTACTTCTCCTATGAGCACTTCTATGTCATTTACTGTAAGTTCTGGGAACTGGACACAGATCATGACCTCTTCATCGACGCCAAGGACCTGGCCAGGTATAATGACCACGGTGAGTGGAGCATCTGTGGGCAGACCCTTGAGGGCAGAGAGGTGTGCCACATGGGTAGTTTGTCAGTCAGAAGTCTTACATACCTTCTGTGTCTTTGTGGTGTTCTTTTTGTGACAGCCTCTTCAAACAGAATAATAGAGCGCCTGTTCTCTGGAGCTGTCACCAGGTGAGTCTGAAAGACCCTCAACTGTAATGTCAGAAAGTATATGACAAAAGTTCACGGAAAATTAAATTATAAAAGTAATACTGACATCTTTGAAGTTCCTCCCTGAAGTTAATTAATGTAGGTTTATATTAAACGCTGCCAGAAACACTGCTAAGCATTTTTGCCAAACCAGTCAGTCTTTTTAAAGGTTATTGTATAAGATGTCAAGTATCTGTGTTATGAGGTCTGTCACAATGAAGATTTTCATTCCTATGTTTTTTCATGATTCATCATTGCTCATGTTTTCCAGAGGAAATTCTGTGCAGAGGGAGGGCAGGATGAGCTACGCTGACTTTGTGTGGTTTCTCATCTCTGAAGAGGACAAGAAAAACCCAACCAGGTAACATCATGTGGATCATCTGCAAATAAGATTCAGCTTAAAACTTAAATACTTAAACCATAATATATTTGCAAGGAGAGTACCTTTGGAGTGTTTATTGCATGTAACATCTGTGGAACAGAGGCAAATAGGTAGTAGCATCTGTGTGTCTGTGTGTTATATTTAGCACCCACTCTATCCCAGTTTATCTGGTGCCCGGTCGCTGATGGCTGCATAACTGTTACAATAGGCACCACATCAGTCCTGTTTATTTTATGTCATTTATCTGTATGCTGCTGTGTCCTGTCCCCCAGTGTGGAATACTGGTTCCGCTGCATGGACCTGGATGGGGATGGGGTTCTGTCGATGTATGAGTTGGACTACTTCTACCAGGAGCAGTGCGAGCGCATGGAAGCCATGGGCATCGAACCGTTACCTTTCCATGACCTGCTGTGCCAGATGCTGGATTTGGTCAAGCCTGAGTACCAAGGTTAGGTGACATCTTCATTACCCCCACTCCCACACACCATGTACGGTCCATCATCTACAACTAGGGCCTCTTCTTTTTCTTTTTTTTTTTTTAACAATTTACAAATGAGTATTCAGCTGCTATTTCCTTTTTCTACATAAAGTTTTTTCATACAAACCTGACACCTGGAGATGTAAACACAAGTACGCACCTCCTCCAGCGTGTATTATTTTCATTGTTCAGACTGCTGCCCTCATTATGTGTCACAAGACAGTTAAAGGAGAGCTGGGCAAGGAATGTCAACCATCTTACCCAGCTTCTCACATGGTTTCTTGCAACTTTCTGCTTTACTTCTATAATATAATGTGGGTCTCAGATGAGCCCGTTTGCTTCTAGCATTGACTGCACAGCTGTACAAGTTGGTGTCATTAGCTGGTGTTCACGGCGGCTCTTTGTACAGGGAAGATAACCCTCCATGACCTGAAGCAATGCAGAATGGCACACATATTTTACGATACCTTCTTTAACTTGGAGAAGTACTTGGATCACGAGCAAAGAGATCCTTTTGCAGTGCAAAAGGTGGGATACTCTTTTGTCATTTATAGCTTTCACTTGACTTTCAGTTTTTTTCCACAAAACATGACCAGTTTTAATAATTTCTGAACTTATTCAGCATTTTTGTAACTGTAATGATGACTAATAAATAAAAGTGGCTTCATGCTGATTCATTTAGTTCTCTCAGCATCACTGTAACGTTGTGTTAGTAAAAGTATAAATTTGATCATTGAAGAATAAGGACAGTTTTATGGTTCATGCTAGGAACAGCATTATAGATGAGGCTGGGTGATGATTTTGAATGACGGTAACTGCTGTTGCCATGACATTTCAGGATTTAGAGAGTGAAGGTCCAGAACCTTCTGACTGGGACAAGTATGCCTTGGAGGAATATGAGGTGTTGGTTGCAGAGGAGACAGCCAATGATCAGTTACAAGAAGGGTGAGCAACATAACACAAAATGTCCAGCATGAAGAGTCACACTCAACACCTTGTTCTAGTACTGCACATCTTACTGGGGTCAAGTGCTGGTCCACTGGGTCCTCATGATATGAATGTTTGATTTACAGATTTTCAATGTTGCAAGCATTTTTCTGTTTATTTTTTATCTTTTTAAATTACTAGCTGTTACACTACACTGCCTGGGTCGAAAGAGCATTGTGGTGTAAAGTTAAAAATTAATAACACATTACACAATCACCAAGCTCTTACCATTAAAGTGTTTGTATTTAGCACACACACATACCAGTCATAGTGAAGTGAAAAAGGACCAGCTGTAGTGAAAGAAAAGACTAAACGCTAAACTTTATTACCCTTAAATCACTAATGTGTGCTGTGTGTGTGTGTGTGTGTGTGTGAGAGAGTTTACAGTGTATGTAACTTTGTAAGCCATCTTGGATAAAAGTATCAGCTAAATAATATATAAAAATTGTGTGTTGCTTTGAAGAAAAGTCTGTAAGAAAAAGAATGTAAAGCCCTTGCATGGTTTAGCTGTTGGAAAGCACGCGAAATCCAGTGAAGTCCTTGTAAACACGAAGAAATGTCTTGTAAGCGAGAGTAGGGGGTATTACGAGACGCTCCTTGTAAAGTCAAAATCATATAACTTGAATGGGTGCTTCTCAGGCATGGCTGTGGTTTTTTTTATATAGCTTGAAGTTACTAATAATGTTCAAATGAAAGTGCTCATTCATCCTTTATCCTGACCTGCTTTATCCTGGGTCACAGTGGTCTAAAGCCAGTCCCAGAATCTTTAAACACCAGGCTATGATACTACACCCTGGACAGGATGCCAGTTCATTGCAGCACTGACACAGAGTCACACACATGCACACATTATGGGCAATTTGGCGTGACCAGTTAACTGGAAACACATGTTCTTTGGCCATGGAAGCAGCTGGAGGGAAATACATGCAAACTCCACACACTGAACCGAACCCACACCCAACAGCCCAGGTGCTCAGTCCAAGGGTCTGGCACTTGTGTTATGGACAGGAGTTTGGTTTTGCCTCTTTATACAGAGATTCACTACTCGTGCTCAGCGTGGGAGTTTGGGGTTTGGAAGTTGTACATGATGCAAGGGGTCTGTACTCACTACCTCTGTTTGCCACTGGTACTGAATTCAAGTTCTCACTTTAAGGTTTCGGTGCTGGCACAATGAATGTTTTATTTTATGAAAGTTTATATTGTTTTTCTCTTTCCAGGTCATTTGATGAAGACTATGAATCTGATGAGCTCACAGTCCCAACAGAGCTAGGAAACAAGATGGACAAACTGGTCATATCTGATTTGTCAGCATGAGCCCTATGCCCATCCTTTACACCCCTCTCCCTGTTATTGCTGCCGGCACTGCTGATGTCTGCAAAGAAGGGAAATGCCTGGGAGGTCTAAGCTATACTTCTTTTATTCTCCAGAGGGGAATTGCGCTCTTTTCTACACTTTAAAAAGACATTGTGTGTGTGCATCTGTGTGTGTGTGTGTGTGTGTGTGTGTGTGTGTGTGTGTGCGTGCGCACACGCGTGCACCCGGCTGCCGACGTGTGTGCATGTGCAATAGAATTGCTTTTAAACCAAAATACTATCTGTTTTGTGCAATATGTCTTAATATTTAGGCCTGGGTTTTCTTTTTGATTTTGTTTTTTCCTTATTTTCTTTTTGTTATTTTTTTTTATCAGATAATCAGCTGATCTAATCCTTTAGCGTAGGACATCCACACAGTTTCTACAATATATTTCAGGGAATGCTTTACAGGCATTACAGTTTTTGTAAAATTGTCTATAGAGACTGAAATCACAACACGTGATATTTTTTAATTATATTTAAATAGTAATATTTTATCTAAAATATTACAGTTTAAGGAACTTCACTTCAGATTAGAGATACTAGTGTTATAAATGTCCAGAACTTGGAATTATCAGACACACAGTCATGAGGTTTTTCGTGTTTGCATGCAAGGCAGCGTTTGACTTGTGGAGACAGAAGTATTTTTCATGGCCACCAAGTGATTGTCTGAAAAGTCGTGTCTTGCTCTGTTGCGCCCCCAGTGGCCATATGTGGTTACACTTGGTGTCATATGTTCCTGTTCATTACTGCCACCAACTAGAGGCATGAGGGAAAGATAAGCACACATTTACGCGCATATAGTAACAGTTAGTGGCTCCCTTGATCAAACACATGGATGGCGCTGACAGCGAGCCATATGCCAGCCCTAAGGAGGTACACGTGTGACAACTGTGGACAATTTTAACTCAACGGCAAATCACAGGTTCACAGCCATCTCAGCCAGTTTCAAGGTCTGGAGCTAAGAGCAGGGAGAAGAGATTTCGTTTGACAAAGTTTGGCTCCCAACTGCTTATACAGCAATACCATGTAAAAGTCTGTCTGTGGTAAATGAATTAATATACATTTAAATTGGTCGTTTATCCTTTGCTCTTAAAGCCTGAGATTTTCAGTTGATAAATAAATATCATTACTTAATTTGATCTTCCTGAAGGCTTAATGGAGAAAGATGGCAGTAACATGAATAACTGTGAAGCAAACAATTGGAGAACACAAAGCATTAGAGGATGTTTTCAGTTTTCTTGATCTGTTGCTTTTCATTAAAAAGGTTTCAGGGAAGCAAAGTGAAAGATGTCTGGAGAAGGTTTAGTGTTGATCAGCTGTGGAAAGGAAGCAAAGTCTATTTAAAGGTACTTTCAGTTTTGTTCTCATCAGCTCAGACTTGACCAGTCTTGACTGTTTGTTTATTCAAACACGTTTAAAAATGAGACCTCTGGTTGCCATTGCAGTGCAGTCAGACCCTGGTTAATGGCCCTCTTGTGGTGGCAGTCAGACTGTATCTGTTTCCAGACACTTCTGCTCGGGTGAGTGCTCCTGTAGGAAGTTCTCCACTGTGCTGGACAGGCTTGTTTCTGTACACACAATAATATATACTGCTCTCTGGCTGGTATTTTCTTGTAATTAATGTAAAATATTTTAAGCAAAAAAATCAATTGCATCATGTGCAGTACATAGCTCTTTCTGAACTCAGTTTGATTTTAATCCTTCATATAACCACTGTAAATCTCTTTTTATTTTGTTCTTCCAAGTGATCTGTGCCACTGAGTGGCACTGGGTTTTTTTTAATGATGTTGTTATTATTACTGACAGTGTTATGTTCTGTGCGTAAAGCTTAAAAAGGGGAATTTTATCGGGAATCCTGTCTGTGAATTGATCGTATGAAGACAATCAACTGGAGATTTGTTGAAAGAAAACTTTGAGAGAAAGTTTTTAATCTTTGACCAGCACTTCTTGTCAGCTGATGTAATTTTGGAAGCTATAACTGCTGTAAGGGTGACTTAGCAGAATGGGGGGGGGGTGATAAAGATTGTCAACTGAAACTGGAGGATAAAATGATTTTATATCAGTTAATGTGTTACTCTAATATCCTCATTCTGTGGTGAGTTGAAATACCTGAATGAGGCAGCTATCGGAGCTATGATGCAACTGCTGAAATGTGACTCCAGCCACACCAACTCCTGCCAGAGTTCCACACAGTTTGTACACAAGGTGACAAGCTAGGTCAGCACCCTTTGTGAAATGCTGTAAGAAGACAACACTTGTGTTCGCATGCCTTATTTTTCTTTTGACATTTTAACAAATAAATTCATTTTAAACTTGTAATTACGCCATGGGAATGTCTGTCTCCATTATTTGTATATGCACACACATACATTCCCGCAATCAAGAATCATTTATTGTCAGAAAATGTAGGCAATAAATAAAAATTAATAAATTTGAGGAATTTGTGCAAAATCTGTGTCCCACAAAATGAGAACAGACCAATTAACACTAAGATATTGAGGATATTCATCCCATTTGTGTGATTTTTCCAGGAAGTCCATTTTTGGCAGGGCCCAGCACCTAATCCCACCACTGCAGCCAGTTCTTCAGCCCCATCAAAAAGAAGTCACCTTAAGAAGTAGTCCTCAGGTAATGCAACCGCATTCAAAAGAACTTCTTGGATTGTTAGTTTTGTTTGAGTTGTGCCTGTGCAGGACATGCATGGCCTGGCAAGGCCCAGAATCACTCCACTGCACATCCCAGGACGAAGGGGCCTGTCAGCAGACCAAACAGCCCCGTCCCACAGCTTTGCAGCCAGAGTCCACCTGTATACGTAGTAATTCAGCTTGTGCGTCGGTCACAATCGCTACATAGCTGAGGGTGCCTGCGTGCACCCAGAGCACATCAATGGAGTCTGTTCATGACGCAGAAGACGCCCTTGTTTACTTTAAGAGTATCCCTCATCTTAGGCACCCGCCAGTGTGTCATAGATTTGCCGTTATGATAGACACCAGCTGCTCATAAACCGCAGCTTTTAGCAGCTGTGTCCACAACTCAGGTCTGGAACGTGGTCCTTCTGGCTCAACATTCGTATCTTCACTTGGCAAAAGTGAGACTTTCTCTTGGAGGTGGGAACTCATCCAATCCTCTAGTCATTTCTAGTCCAGCAGTTGTTCCCAGATTTGCCAATTCCCAGTCTACCATACCTGGAATCCAGCTTGCCACCGAGTGGTGACTGGCTAACAGGTTGCGTCACCCAAAGTGTCTAGAGGGTAAAAACGTCAACTTGGACGATTCGAGCAAAAAACTTTTAACCTAAACATCTGATACCATGTGCTATTATCACCTTACACACCTATAGAGTTCCCAGTTTCCAAATTCCCAGGAGAATGAATTATTTATTAATGCCTGGCTCCGTATCCAAGTCGAGAAGTCCTGTCGCAACCGGTCCTATCGGGGCTCAGCTGAAGCGTGAAATGCGCACAAGTTCGAGGGGGACACTAGGTGGCAGCACTGCGCCCAGTGTCTGTATTCTCAGTACAGATTGTCCTCAATTTAAAAGCAGGTTAGGGACCGACAGCCAGGTTGTAACTCACGTCGCTCATGAATCAGATTGTACTCACGGTGGAGTGATTATTTCTGTGTGTGTTGTCCACCATATGGCAACTTCTTTTCAAACATGTATCGATATTTTTGACCATGTTTTATTTCTACCCACAGTATCGTATATTATCCACACATCATCAAATAATTGTCTGCTGTATTCTTTGCCAAACTTTCTTTTTAAGAAGTAAATATGTTCATCACATTTTTAAACACTTTGCTATTATGTGTAAGACGACAGCGAGAGGTAGGAAGCGCAAGCGACAAGATCCCTTATATAAGCGCCTTGTGTTGGTAAACCTGCTGAGCTCGTTGGTGGCCGGTTGTCATTCGGGGTACAACTGGTGCAGAGGTGAACTTGGATGTTGTGGGGTACATAGTACCAGTTGTGGAAAAATGTAAGAACCATGAACACTGTGCGAGACGTGAGAAGACAGTCGCTGGCTGTGCACTGCCATTGTGTCTCACACAGCACTCACCTCACACACGCATGCAGTGCAGGTACATGTGCAATGGTTTAATGCATTTTCATAACATATTCATGACATTTTTCACCTGCAGCAAAAGCTGTGACCGCCATGAACCGTACAGGTACCACAATGTTTCTGTGTACCTTTAATTGGCTGTAAGACCCTCATCCACCTACCAGAATTCCTGAAATCATTACAAGTTTTTTTGACAATTTTTGTCTTTCTTTTTTTATTATTATTGCTGTTTACTATTTATGCATCGCCATTGGCCAATTGCAGTGGTGTGGTATGACATCAGTCAAGGACAGTCTGGATTTGCCTCATGTGGCCTGTTTTCACACGCAGTTGGACTTTCACTTGTGTTGAGTCAGTAAGACCCCCAGTAACAATTCATTATAGTAACAGCCTGTTAAAGCAGGTAAATTTTATTGTTTTTTTCTGTGATATTGCTTTCATTTCTTATTTTTTTGCTGTTACTACTTATTAATAACAAAACATAATGCTAAATTTTAAAAAAAACTGCTTATAAACACACAAAACTAAATGAATTACTTCATGAACTGCTTGTTAGTTTGGTAATTTGTGTTTAAAGTGCTTTTATCGAGCAGAAATGGGAACTGTAGGGATATTTAGAGGGAATCATAGTTTTCCACACGGTCAGTTTGCTGTGGATGTGGACAGTCTGCAGCTGGCACAGGAGTCCAGTAACAGTTCACCACTTGGGTTCAGATACTGCAAGCCATTCTTCCCAGTCCGCAGGTATCTCTCATTCCCAACGTGGGAGCTGAAGTCCCCCAGCGGGACGACCGAGTCAGCAGGGAGTTTTCCTCTCTGCAACTCACAGCCACATCCACTGGCGAGAGTTCCAACTGCTCAGCTGTTGGTCGGGGACTTGTGAGAATCCCCACACTCTCCAGAGGCCTTGACGAGAAGAAACTCCAGAGAGAGACCACCCCAGATCAAGAAGGTCCCAGAGCCCACACTGTGTCTGTCCAGTACTTTTCCACCTCCTGCACCAGTTCAAGCTGCTTCCCCAGCAGAGAGTTAACTTTCCACATTCCCAAAACCAGTTTCCATTCCCTAGGTCCAGTCCATGTGGTCCACACCCCTCATGCCTACCACTTGGGTGGCATTGCACCCCACCCTCACCCTTCACATTGAAGGTGGTGAGTCCACACGATGGGCTGTGAGCTGCCTGACCGCTAGGCACCGTTCAGCAAACACTGCCCCAGACCCGATTCAAAGAATAGTTCGTAGAAACCCTGACCGGAGAAGGGACCACTTTTTTAATGCATTATTAATTAGCATAAAGTTTTATTTATCAAACACCATAAAAGCATCAGATATTTATACTGTCTGTGTTAGACTGCTGTTGAATGGGAATCACAACACTGACACCGTCTGTGTTGTTTGCAGAAACCGAAACAGAACTGCAGGGCAGACTGTGAGCAGCTTCTGACATCCTGTTTTCTCACGTCACAGCAAATTGTTAACAATAAACAATTTTCAGCACTTTTGTTATATTTCGCTACCATTGAATTGGCCACAGTTTGTATACTCCAAGAAGAAATGTATCACTGAAACACTATTTCAGCAAACATTTAGAATCCTCCCCACAGCAGCATTAGATGGCATATCAGACAATCCAGTCTGAAAGACAGCACAACACAACAGAACTGGTACATCCAGTGTAACAGGGGTGGCTGTTTCTCCTGTTTTCTCTGCGCTTTAAAATTCCACCACAGGTGTGTAAGGAATTAGACTGAGCTGTGGCAAAGCAACGGTCATCAGTCTGACATCCAGGGTCTCCTTTTTCTCCTTGTTTTTGTTTTATAGGATAAGAGTTAATTTTAAGAAACAAAGGGAATAGAGAGAGGAACAATAAAACAGAAGCAGCTGTTAGAACTGTCGCCATTTACAGGTAACAAAAGCCATGGAGACCTATACGACATTTTGACGTAAAATCCATCTCTTTTCGTTTGCATGTGCAGCACAAGTAATGTTGAATCTTGCTGCTTCCCTTCCCATCCTGTTGTATTTTAATGTCCTTACATTCTAACCCCCTCCTGTTCCATTTGAGTGTTTTCTTTTCTACTACTCAGCTGCTGGATTACTGTTCTGTAGATTTACCGTATTGCACTTCTGCCCTGTTTACATCTGTTCTGTTGTCTTAATCTGCTCTTCTTCTCACAGGGACTCAGAGCTGAAGCCTCTATAAAAATAAACTGAACTTGAGTGGAATATTTAAAAGTGATCACTTTTGCAGCCGTTCTTCGGATTTTTGCTCACTTTAGCCTGTCACCTGCAGGGGGCGCTAGGCGCTGCCTGTTCCTACAGAGTGATCCCTTCAGCCTTTTTCGGGAGAAGATCCCTTGCTTTCCCACTCTCTGACTTCTGTGATTTATTTCATACTAATGGCAGTAACTGAGTCACGGAAACAGTATTTTGAATGATGTTTTGGTTTGAGAGTTTTTCTCCTGAAAAAGAGTAAACCAAACCCCCACCAAATGGTGATCATCTGTCCAGAAGATCAAGTCAGATGATCTGACCACAGTCTGTCATGGACTTTTGGCTCAGGGTGTTCTGGTACCAAGTTCACGTAGGAATCTCCTTGAATTGGAACTTGGTTGTCATGGACAGTCCGTCATTAATTATTTCACATTTGCATCTGTAGTATTAGGGAATGAAAATAATGTAGGGGAAACAAATTCAACATGAAAAACTGTTATAAACAGTTTTCTGTGAATAACCCTCTCATTTCAGTGCACTTTCCCTGAACAGCAGGTTGAATTCGTGTGACTTGTCAGTGCCCTTGCACGTCTTCACCAGGCCACGGTGCTCAGCTCTGTCCGAAAAGAGAGCGGCGGGGCTCCCTCCAAATACCTCTAAACAATGAGGCGAGAACTTGCTCTCCACCATAAAATCAAATTAGGGCACAGAGGAGCAGCTTGGATGCTGTCCAGGGAAAACAAAGCACATGTCAGCCACCACCGGGTCGCTCTCTGCTGAGGCCTGCTTGTAAAAACCAGAGAAAAAAACTGTAAAATGAAATCACAAACATTGGAGAATTTCCACTTCTCCAACATCAAAAGCCTGGTGGGGTGTCAATAATTTCAAAGTGGGAAAATTCTCATTTGGAGAGAGAGAAACAGAGGCAAGCTGGACACAAGTGGGAACACGACACATGGTTTGTGTAATAAAAACCCACAGATTAGGACGATTTGCTGAAGGATGCAGGATGCTGGTGCACAACCTTCTGCCAATGATGGCATCTAACAGCTGCCATGCAGGTGATTTACTGTTTAGGAAACTGGACTTGGATCCAGTCAAAAAGAAAAAAATAAATAAATAATCCTGAGCCATGAAATGCCTTGGCATTTAAATACTGCAAGGAAATTTGGTGGCCTGATAATACATATCACAGTAATAACATCCAGACTGATGAGTGCAGTAATATAAAAACCGTGACCTCGGTGTTGCTGTTTGTTGTGATTTGAACCATAACCGTTTCAGGTCCCTGTGGTGAAGAACATCTCCATGAAGAGTCTGTTCGACTGTGACATCATTGTTTTGAGGCCAGTCCGATTGGTGGCAGCAGACACATCCGGCGCTGACAGCTGCGACAGACAGCAGAGGTGTTATTGTCTTGTCCCAGAATGATCTCCTCACATCAGTGTTTGTCTGAGTTCTTGTCATTGACCTGTAGGAAGACACACCGAACACCCTTGTTGTCCCCTGGTCTGAAATGTTGCATGCTGACTAGTTTGGAAAGGAAAACACAGTATTTTCCATGGGGGGCACAGATGACACATTGTATAGTGATAAAATGACTAACTAGACTGGCTAAAGTACCAACAATTAAACGACTTGGGGGCTGAAGTCGAGCGGCACGTTTACACACTCGTGCACTCGCTGTGGCGAAGGGCTGTAGAGAAGGGAGTAAAGCCCAGCAGGAGTAAGAGATGCAGCATCACGCTTCAGCAGCCCAAACACAGTCCACAGAACATAATGACCTCTGTTTAGACCTATTTTAGGCTCATTCTGCAAGTAAAAGTCTGACCTCTTATTGCTTCCTGTTAGCCTTTTGTGCTTCTCAAAAAATCAAAATGCAGGAAACTGTAATTACTACCTAAATGCTCAAAACTACATCATCTAGATTGGAGCTGTGAGTGTGAGTGTGAGTGTGTGTGTGTGTGTGTGTGTGTGTGTGTGTGCACCAGTCTCTGCACTGAGCATTTTCAGCAGGAAGGGCATTTCTCTCCCTCCCTGGAACATGCAGTGTTCTGCATCTGGGGAGGTAGTTCTGGCCATAGGAGGAACTGGGGTCCCCCCCCCCACACTGTCAGCCAGTGAAGATGCTTATACCTCCCATAACTATCTGAGAACAGAGAAGTGGAGGGCAGGCAAATGCTCTCCTGCCCCTTTTCAAAATGTTGGGGAAGGAACATTTCAGGCTTGTCCTCCCATCCTCATTTCATCCACGCAGTTCACAAGTCTGCTTTCATTTTAAACAGTTTCTATTATCCAACTTTTACTGTGAGCGCAAATGGCTGCTCTCCTCATTGCATTTTTTGGCAACTTGCTGTCAGATATTGGCTCTATTTTACACAACTAAAGTCAAGCCCTTGGCTGACTGGTCCAGTTCTGCGGTTGCTCCTTGTCTTCCTGTTTATTGTGTTTTCAACATTACAGTCATAAATCCAATTATGTAAAGCCTCTGCTCTAAAAATGAAAATCCGTTGTATGAAGATAATGACCTTGTTAGTTCTGTTTAAGAATCTCTGTGCGACAATGACTGCATCTAGCTAAACTGCAGTATTTTTCCATGATTGCAAACCAATAGTTATAGCTTTTTCCCCCCATAATTTAATATTATATGTTACATTAATTTTGTTTTGTGGATCCCAAATAAGGTCAAGAATAAAAGTTTAAATTGTTGGCTGTAAAAACCCTCATAATATCTGTTAATTGAGTCAAGTTCTTCTAGGGGGAGAACCTGTGACTGGCTGATGGGGAGATGTTTGCACGGTGTTTGTTAGGCCTTTGAAGGATGGGATGTATGGGCAGCTGGCTGTGTAGTGGTTTGGTTTATCTGCTTGCAGGAACCTTCATCAAGGTATCAGCTAGGTAAAAGTTAATAAAAATGCTTCCAGGTTCCGGACACCATTTCCTTTGAAACCCATCCTTCAGCAACTGGACTTACCCTCAGCTCAGAGCACTTTGGCACCGTGGGTCCAGTTCCCGCTGAGCACTGGTCTTCACGCTTGGTCCTGGTGAGCTGTTCTCAGGGCTGGTTTCCGTCTCAGCTGCCCGTGTGTAATTTTTCCCATGTTCTGTACGCTTTTGTGTATGTTTGTCTGGTAGATGTTTACTGTGACTCCCCCATTTTGGACTGATGTGTGTTGCATGAATAACCAATTTTAACCACATTCAACTGAGAGCACTTTTTATTAATCATTGAATAGCTGTAAGGGACAGAGGATAAAATGTGTACCTTTTGCGCAGGAGGGAAGAATCTTACTGGACTTTGATTTTCTTTTACTTTCCATCTGCAAAAACAAACAAGCAATAAGGGCTTCATGGCAGGATTCCTCACAGGCTGCTTCATCAGTCCTCCAAGAATGCAAAAAATATTTACTTTAGAGATCTGTGACTATGCAAACTTTTTTCTGTTTTGAATAATAATGGCTTCTCCTATCAGCTTGCGCTTCCATCTGGTAACATGTGTCCCCGATACATCCAATAAAAATGATAAGCATGTGAAATGGGTGGGAGGTGAAATAAGGGCCTTAACTCGTCCTGTTGCAGAGCACTCAGTACACCTGAAATAAAGGTAAATATTTTCCAGGTACCCTGAGGTGAAGAACTGATCTACTTCTCAGTTTTGCTGCATGTGAACGGCAGCATTTGCTAATGGAAATGTGACCTTAGTGAACTTTTTAGGTCATTGCCTAACAAATATGGTGTGAAGAGCAAACATTCAAATTGAACATATAACAAACTATGGAAACTTGCAAACTTTAAAGAATCGAGTGGAGAAAAAAATATTTTTACAATTTTCTGAGGCTGAAAACTGTCTGGTGAGAATTTCCTCACTTTACACTGGTTATGAACATGTGACATTTCCTTCACTTCTTGTTAAAAATGGACTTTTCACACTAATTTTTGGTACCGATACTGTTTTATTCAAGTGAATTTGTAAAGAGAAAATGTCAGTTGACACGACTGAATTTCTGCAGCTTCTTCTCTATACTGTTGAATTTTTTTGATTTAATGTTTTAATTTTCTCCGTTTAAACATATCCCCTCCTACACTACAAACTCAACACTAGTAGAAAAACCAATTTTCACCTGTGTTCTGTGGATTTTACTGGCCATTAGCCAGTCAGAGTTTATAGCTGAACTTTGTCCTGCCTTCTCTGACATCGTATTTCATTCAAGTTCAGCAGAGGTAGCAGTAAAAATGCATGAAAAAGGTAAAATAATTTTAATAAGTTAAAAATAATTATCCTCTGCATACTGCAAGAGCTAAATTTCACAAGTTTATCTAAATTTATTTCTCACATCAGTCCTACTTTAATTTCAGCATGTATAACAGAAATGGCATTTTATGTTTCAATAACATATACTGTAAACGTTATGCGTTTCAAAAGAACTGCAACAACTTCATGAGACTGAGAAAAAGCCATTATTTAAATGCAGACAAGATATTCACCTGAAGTATATTAATACTGGCATAACTCCTGTTGGAAAGCTGCAATTAAACATTAATTTTTATTTTAGAAAGTTTGGAAAAACATTAAAATTCATTCAAGTTAGGTTCAAGATTAAAAGTTCACTTGATTGTCATTCTGCAGTTAAAACAAAAAACTCCCAAAAAACCTCGGGGTTGACCAGATCACGTCATCGTGGCAGGGGGTCCTCGGCACTGATCTTGCCTGACCTCATTGTGAAGGGGTCAATAATTTGCACTTGCGGTACAAAGAAAGTCAAACAACAGGATACATCTTGAGCCAGTTTAGAGTGGTAACACTGTAAGTCACCTTGTACAAAAGTGTGAACTAAACACAACATACAGTGTCTTCAGAAAGTATTCACCCCCCGACTGTTTCTCATTCAGCTGTGTGGCAAAGTCAAACCATATTTAAATCCCACTCCAATAGAAGAAATTCTCTATGTTGTTGACATGAAGTAAAGTTTTTATATGTCTATAGAATTATATTAAAAATAAACACACAAGCGTTATCTAATTAAGTATTCACCCTCTTTGTTTGAAGAACTTAGGTGAGGTATTCAATTATGTTGAGAGATCACACTTAGTACATTAATGAAGTACAGCTGTGCTCATTTCCAAAGCACCTGTGTTCTGTTGCTTGACAACACGGTAAATATCACGGAACAGCAGATCAGATCAGTCCTGCTGTCATAAAAACTGAGGTGCCTGTGGAAGTTCAGAATGTTGTTGTTAGGAGGAAAAAAACTGGAAATGGTTATAAAAAGACAAAGCTTTGACCCTTCCAAGGAGCACCATGAAATCCTTTGTAATAAAGCTGAAAAAACAGGGTACAATGCAGATGTTACCTAGTTTTGGCCATTGTACTAAACTGAGCAACTGGACAAGAAGGGTGATTGTCAGAGAGGTGACCAAGCGACCAGATACAACCCTAGCAGAGTCACACAGCTCTTCAGCTGAACTGTATAAACCGAGATTCTCTTCAGCCCTTCACAGATTTGGCCTCTTTGGAAGCCCCTTCTGAGAAAGACCAACATTAAGTCACACCTGGAGTTTGGTAGAAGTCAGGTGACAAAACCTGAAACCTCTTGGTTGAAAAAATGTTGTGGTTCTTGCCCTGAAAGCAAAGTTATATATTTGGAGCAAACCGAACACAGCCCAACACTCAAGTAACACCGTCCCTACCGGGAAGCATGGAAGTGGCAGCAGCATCCGGTGGGGTTAGTGGATCCAGGAAAGCTTGTTGCCACCAAGGGCAGTATGGATGGAGCCAAGTACAGGCAAATCCTGGAGGAGAACCTGTTTCAGTCAGATCTGTGTTTTAGGTTGAAACTCATTTTTCAGCAGGACAATGACCAAAAGTACACACCAAAACAAATGTACAAAATATGTGAAAATGTGAAAATACTGTTTCATCCAAAAAAATGTATTGAAGTTGCTGTGGTTGTAAAGAAGGAAAACAGAAGCTGCAAACTGAATTAATACCTAAATAACTCTTTGTTCTGCATTTACTTTACTCTGCATTAGTCTTTTTAATGATGCTGTTTGCATAGCAGATTTAATTTACTGAAAAAGTGTGTATTTTACCATTAGCTACGCGGTAGCTTTTAACGTAGCGAGTGGTCCAGATGATTGAAATAAATCAAAGTAACTTCAATCCTTTTCGGTAAAAGTACTTTTGCTTAACTTTAGAGCGCTTCAACGTCACCTAGCAGGATCATTGTAGAAATGTATCATCAGTAGAAAAGTAAATGAATGCCAGTGTAATTACTGTACTTATTCACCTGGTGTCATTTGCTGCTCTTACCCATCTGTTTCAACATGTGATGACGCCGGAGACGCTACATTTGACCAGCGTGTCCCACATTCCCTTTTTTTCTCTGAAATACGGCCGTGTCTCTCAGGTGGACACGTTATCACATTCCTCACGCCTGCGCTGTGTTTTCCTGCAGCGCCACCGCTCCATCTGCTTTTCCGCGCTGTTTATTCGGGGCTTTACGGTAAAAAGGGGCGGGTCTTCGCTCGCATGTGCGCGACACATAATTGATATGGCGGAATCTCCTGGAGAGCGGTCTCGCGGCAGGCAGGCGAGAGGGGGTCGCCGGAGTCATAACTGGACATAAGTGGAGGTGTGCCGTTCTGCGAATTTTATTTTATTCCAGCGAGGTAAGAGAAAGTCTTCTGCACCTCACTTATGTTCGGAGTAGTTTACGTGAAGGTTCAGTTTGATGTACGTACACAAGTTTTTTTTTTCCCGTCAGTTATGAAGTTATTAAATTCGCAGTCCTGTCGTGACGCCGGTCGTCTGAAGTTTGCTGAGGTGTTAAAGTCTCAATATTGCTGCAACAGAAAGTGAAAGTTGCTGTTAACTTTTATTTCGTACGAACTTTACGACATATAACGGATTTCAGATGTTAATCTGCGCAGCGTTTGTCCTTTTTACCCGTCTGGACCCGTGGGTCCAGCGGCGTTTTCCCTTCAAACCCGACATCGACACTTCTCGACGTGTCGGGTTGTTATTTAATTCGCTGAAGATAATGTTTGTGTGGTTCTGCTTCATTTGGACTTCAGTAAAGATGTCTTTGTTAACTTTTTTTGTTTTTTTTTGACTGGCGCCGGAGTCCTGTCTTCAGTCAGGGCAGCAGAGAAAATTCGGGAACCGAGCAGGAGCTTTAGCCGGAGTCTCTCGAGAGCTTCACTCGTACTTATTATTATTCTGTTCCAGTATCGTGCAGGAAACAACGGACTAGTGTGGAGTAACAAAGAAAAAGTGGAAAGGAGGCGTTTTGCGGTTTTGCCGACGTGTGTAGGGTCTGTCAAGGCGGTACCGTGAACTCCATCATAACCCAGTAATCCAGGCAGTCTGTGGAGCCCGAGAGCCGCGGCTGCGCAGCCCGGGAAATAACGACTTTAACGGGTTTAACTGCGTTTTCGCCGCCCGTCGGCTCACCCGGCCGTTCTGTACAGGAAAATATACCACTATTTTGTACAAATTATCAGTCTGAATTCTTCCACTGGCGTTTTAATGGGCTTCACCGACGTGCTGCAGAAAGGAACGAAGTTGGCTGTAAAATGGACAGGCGAAGTGAGGAAATTGTGTGCTGTAAATACACCGAATATTTCTGTAAACCAGTGTGAAGGGTGTAACTTTTCCCAGCGGATTCGGCCGCTCCGTCCTCAGGTGATGCACTTTTTAACAGGAGGTATTTATTGAAGAATGTGTGGCCTCGAGCTGCTTTTTCCCTCCCGAGTCTGGATCCAGAGGCCACGTTGGAGAGAAGAAGCAGATGATGGGCAGGAGAAACCCGATCTGGGGTGCATGACGTCAGGCGGCATTCCGGAGGGAGGGAGGGAGGGAGGGAGGGAGGGAGGGAGGGCGCGCGGGGGGAGGCTCGAGAGCCGACTCGCGACCGCGAGAAATGCGCAGACGCGCGATCCTACCGCAGCTCCCGGGGTTTGCGAGGAGCGCCGCGCTCTCGCGACCCGGACCGCGACCGTGTACGGCGCTGCTCTCGATCGTAATAATTCCACTTTCTTATACTGTCAAATCAACCCTGACACTTCTCAAACTCGATTTATCTGCACTATATTTATCGCTAATGTAAATTTATATAACAATAAACAGTGTTATCCTTAAAACTTGTAGTAGTTTCATGGCTTTTTCTCTGTGAGTGCGGGTCTCAGGCTGTGCCACGTAGAAGCTGGCGTTCAGCGTGCCTTCC
The DNA here is from genome assembly GCA_900497675.1 of Arapaima gigas. NCBI lineage: Eukaryota > Metazoa > Chordata > Actinopteri > Osteoglossiformes > Osteoglossidae > Arapaima > Arapaima gigas. The sequence continues at coordinate 2,152,271 of UFQX01000178.1, forward strand.
TTGTTTGAGTTGTGCTGAAGGATATCCTAGTTGGGCAGAGTGAGCTCTGTTTGCCCATGCTCTGTGTATGTGTGTGTGTGTGTGTGTGTGTGTGTGTCCCATTGGCAGCAGGGTGGTGCAGTGAGTAGCACCGGTGCCTCACAGCTTCTTGCCTGTGTGATCCAGCCCTGTTCATTCAGTGGCTGTATATGTGCTGTTTCCTTCCACAGTCCAAAGACAAATGTACATTTCAGGGGAAATGGTGATTCTGACATGCCTGCAGTGTGTGACAGTTGTCCTGTTGCTATGATGTTTGTTTAAACTGGTGAAAACTTGTAGAAATTTATTGTACTGTGGTCTAGCACTGCAGTTCACCTTGGACAAACTAGCTAGTGAAAATGTTCTGGGTGATTAAAATAAAGAAAACGCAAAGCTTTTGTTTTGTTTATTTACAGTCCTGCCCCTGTGCAGTTTGCCAGCAGATTGCAGCCCATTATTATTCCCATGCTGGACTTCCTCTAACCTATACTTTACATCGTATTTTCAGTATCATAAATCTTTGGAGCCTTAAGAAGAGGCCGTGGCCCTGAGCCATGACTTCCTCGCGCACACACACCTGTAAAGAAGCCTGACTGCTCACTGGGATACAGAGGCATCATTTGGTCTGTGCATTCCCACTGGTGGGGGTTACTCTTCTGCAGATGGGGGAAGGGGGAGGCTGGATGTAGCGCGGTGTTTTATGCAGGCTATTGTCAGGCCGAGGAAGAGTTGCCTGCTAACTGCAGACCTGTGTTATTTATGTGCTGGTAATTACAGCATTGGGACTCACTACTTTTTCTTGTTTAACACACGAATGACATGACGTACTTCCATAGAAGCGTGTGGGTTTGCGCACAAACAGTGAATGGCTGGGCTGTGCTGCCTTCTAATTTTGAGTAGGATAAGGAGACACAAGTTGTACTGACAAATCAAACCGTGAGTTATTGACCAAGGGGTGTGTGCCTAATGAAGTAAATTGGTCTCTGGAGCACAGTTGTAATTAACAACTTTGTCTGTTGCTAATTAAAAGCTGAAAGTTTAATTTGGCGGACCTTGACACGATGGGTCCTAAAGCAGTCAAGGATTAATTATGAAAGTGTTTACAAAATATACACTGTCTTCACACACAAGCAATGACAGCCCCACAATCTGAGATGTTTTCATTGTTTTGGGGATGGCTGGGCTGGCTGGCCCTGAGCAGGTTTGTTTTCCAGTATTCTGCTGTCTGTGTCTGACAGCAATGTCGCAAGAGGTGTATTTTTATGTGTGATTTTATTTATTTATTTATATACACACACATATACACAAACTATATAAGTGACTGCACTGTGCAGTGTGTATATATAAGAGACAAACCCTGATTGAAGAACTGTTGTATCAAAGAAACAGTTGGAGGCTGTTGTCGAATGGATCATGGTGGTGAACTGGTGGGCTCAGTATTGCCCAGCTTAGCTGTTGTAGCCTTTCTGCAAACCTGAACTACACAAAGACCTTGTGGCTTCATATATTACTATACACTTAATTTAGGTTGTAGAAATTCTTGCATGAAAAAGAAGGCTGAAAAGGTGGCAATGATGAATGAAGTTGCATGATCAAGTTAGAGTGCAGAACAAAGTTCCCAGAAATGGTGGAATAGAGAAATGAATGATATGTATCTGATTATTCATTGTCAAGGTAAACATGATAGTTGCCTGTTTTTATTTTTGCTGTTTCAGTCTGTTAAAAAAAAAAAAAAAAAGCTTTACTTGGCAGTTGTCTAAAAGCCATCATTTTACTTTTTCTGAAGTGAGCAGGTGCTCTGTTGGTTTAATTAGAAGAAGATCTTGTCCTCTCTGCTTGAATTCTTAACCGCAAACGTGATTAAAGGAAGAGCAACACAATAAGGTACCATAAAAATGTGGACTGAGTGTCTATTCAATGCTAGAAAGCAGTCAGCACTTTGTGGTCATGGGCTTATCTCTTCTCCAAAGCCCCCCCCCCCCCTTAAGACCCCACTCCTATCCCTACTTCATCAAAACACAATTGGGTGCAGAGGGGAAGCACTTGTCTGGTTGTCTGAATATCTCTGTGCATGCATGTCTTCCATTTATAGTGCATGGCTTCCTTGTCAGGCAAAGACCCTTTTCATAGAACCCTGTATGTGAAACCACTGGGGCAGTAGCAACAGGTCTTAAGCACATTATGATGTCAAACAGCTCTCTGGCTTTTAACTGGTTCCATACCCCTGAAAGGGCTTCCTTCTCCCCTCCCATAAGAAGGAGGAGGAGTGTGGTAGCAGTGGATGGATGTGATGCCGGTTTCCGAGTCGAAGAGGGTAATGCAGCATCTGAAGGTTTAGCTGACCTTGACATAAAGCTTAAGCGTTACTTATCTGCCTTTTAAACTACACTTCACAGCAACTGAGAAACTCAGCACTGCTGATAAAGTGATGCTGCACAAAGTACAGGTAGTGTATAATTTCCTTGTCTTGTAGCTGCAACAGGGAAGTCTCCAAAGCGAAACCCTTTGTGGGTAAGCAGAGGGGTAAATTGTCCCAGAAGAAAAGATACATGGTAGCTATCTCACTGCCATCAGCATTATAGAGGACTACATGCATGCTGCTTGTCTCCTTTAAAATTTGGCTATGCTGCTGTTTAACCATATAGCACCTTCTTATGACCCAGCATTCTAGGAGAAAGTTTTTCTATTAATGAGAGACTTCCTTGGAACTGACACGGAAAGCAATTCATCATCCGAAATGCTTATGTTTACACAGTAACCGTGGTAAAATTGGAGTCTCTGTGACATTAAGTTAAAATCTGCATCTGTTTGTCCAAAGAAACGTACAGTAGCTTTAAGCAACAACTGTGATCTTTCTACTGTGGCAGCCCGGTCTGTGATACGTCCTACTGTATTGGATGAATCCATTGGCAATAGAAATGTATGAATCAGCTCTATTTTCCATTTGTGCAGTCTTTTGTTATATTTCTCTCCAACACTGATGGTTAATTTAAACAAGATGAAAGGGCTTCGTTTGGTTCCTTCTCTGAGGTCCAACGGGCTTAAACACTGCCTCTGTACCTAGGTGGAGGGCTGGCTGCCTCTATTGCTCACTTACTGCAAATTCCTAAAGGCCCAGGGCTTTATTTTGGCCATGGCCTTGAGATTCCTGTGTGAGAAAATAACTCTTGAGAGTTGGTCACTGGTTGAGCATGCAGGACTGTGCCTTCTGTTGGCCTTTGTTTGCTGCAGCTGCCCATTGTATCGTGAAAGCTCCTTTGGCCTGTCAATCACCTGCACAGGTGTGGCTCCCTGAAACCCCTTAAAGACTCACCAGCCAGTATACAGATACAGAGCATGGCCCTTCTTATCAGCAGCTTCCTGCTTCCGTTTTTATTCCCCAACTTCCAGTCATAGCTGATCTTGGAATGGGATTCCTGGTAACCCATTCAGCTTTAGCATACCCCTCCCCCATGTCACCCACTCTGATGCCTGTGTGTGAAATCTTGAAGGTTGAATGAGGATGAGGAATGTGACCCCGTGACATCTAGACATGGGGGATTGTCCATCTCCACTCAGCATCATGGTTTTGCCTTCCTCCTTTCTACCCCCTGTAATTTTTTTGGTTGAATGGTGTTCCTGTGTTGTGGTGAGTCTTTTGGTTGGAACTTTTCATGTAATTTTTATTTATAGCAGTGGAAGGATCTTGCACTGTGCGCACAGGTCATGGGGAAATAATGGTGAAATTTTTCATGGGTTTGAGTTGGTGGCTCTGATCACACTGTGCTGACTGCAGTATTTCAAAGAAAGGATGCACGATGACATTGGAATCATATCGCTATCAGACGGTAACAGTTTAATTTCATCGCTATTGGACTGGCGCTTTGGTTTGAATTATCGGTGAAACCTATGTTTGACATTGTATACGTACAGCACAAAAATGCTGCAATGTGGATCATGGTGACAGCAGCATAATATATGTCTTTTGTTAACACTTTCGAACTTAACTTGATGCTGACAGTGTGAGATTGTTCAGTGCAGCTTCTAATGTGGTCATCAAAAAGAGAAATAGAATTTCCTGTGACAAAGCAGAAATGTACTTTTTGTTAAAAACCTTCCCTGCTTGTTAAAAAATAGAATGATGCACTTCCAGAAAAAAGTTACTGTTATTGTTGTCTTTTACTCTTTTTTTTCAGTTTTCATTATTTCAGCTGTATTTTTTAACCCATAAAAAAAACAGAATTTATCTAGGATTTTACACTACAGCTTATAAAACCATTCCCTACTTAAGCATGTAGTCTTATATTCATGTGTAATTCTCATTCAGGCAGATCTGGTCCTGTTCTTCTGTATTTTATTAAGGAGTGTATTGGTATTGTTATTGGCTTTGGCTGATGGGTACAAATCGACTTTAACAGATGTCACTTCAACACAGTCACCCCCCCGTTGTATGACTGAGCTGGTGTAGAAGATTCAGTACAGAAGGTACTACTGTGGCTCTGAAGGAGGAATTCGCAGTGCTTTTTTGGACATGAAACCTGTATTCCAGATCACTAATTTCCCTAATAAGTATGAGAACATATTGCTTGAACTTTTTCTGGGCTTGATTTGCACACATGCTGCTGGTGGAGCATAGATAGCGGTGGGACCGGGAAACTGGGGAGAGCTTGATGGGAGATGGAAGGGAGCCTGTGCTGGCTGTCCTCTGCTTTTCCCCTGTGTGACTCCAGCCGGATGGTGGGCATGTTTGACTGCTTTGAGTGCAGCTGGGGAGATGTATCGGTGTTTGTTTAAAATGATATCCACCTGATTGGCCAAGGCAAGGCTGGTAGGATTGTCCCACACGGCTAAGACGTTGCACCTCATAATGACGAGGCTGTCCAGACAGGGCTTTTGAGTATTTGTGGAGAATTCATAGCAGCCAAAAACCCCTGTACCCACACATCTCCTGTGTCAGTGGACCTATGTCCCCTGGGAATGGTTTTGCAGCAATGGCAGTTCAAAGCAGTCTGTGGAAATGTGACCCTGTTTCACAGGGACCATGCGCGGGAAAAGCAAAGAGTAACCCAAGCACACAGTGGTGTGAAAGGATGAGGAGAACGTCAAAGGCTTGCAGCCTGGGTGGAAGGGTAGAAGGGAAGTGTAAACACAGGGTTAAATGACTGACCTTTGGTTGGTTCGCAACACATTCCCGAGTCAGCCTTCATTTGGGGAAGAGTCACTGTCAGTTTTATTATTGAATCGCAATGTGGGGACACAAAATGTAAAATTAGCATAAACAGCAGAAGGCAGCAAAAGCATTAGAATTTTTAATTACAGCAGGCGGTTCAGCTTGTGGTGTGAAGATCTGTTTATATCTGTACCCTCTCTGTCCTGTGGGGCTGGGTTGCCTGTGTTTGGCTAAATTCTTGTGATGTTATTGTATCATAATCTTTTATTATGCTGTAACTGTACTCCATAAGCTCTTCCTGCTTTGGTAGCTTGGCACCCTTCCTGAAGTCTCCCTCTGGGAGATTCATATTTTTCCTCTCCATATTGCATCATAACTCCTGCACTGTTTACATTCAACTGACAAGTTGATGGATGGTTGATGGATTGGAATTAGTTTATGCTGCCCAACACGCCAAACTGTTGAATGTCCTCAACATAGTTTTTACATTCTGAATGTATTACTTCACTTTAGTGTGAACTGTGAGGTGGGAGGAGGGGTTCAAGGTTGTTGGGGTGGGGAGTTCTGGTTAATATTACTAAGTAGTTTCTTGATTGATGCCAAAAGCTACATACCGTGTCTCAACAGTTTATACAACGTGATGTCTTTACTTGGAAAAAAATCAGTATGAATGGCTTGTTCATTGGTACTAAAGCAATATTAAAAAGGGAGTCAACACTGATGGAAAAATAACAAACCATCAGGACAATTGGTTTGACTTGTAAGCAGCCCTCGCCGTTTGAGCTGAAGTTTTTTGGGGTACAACAAAGGAAGTGGGGCTCTGAAAAAGAGATGGAAAATCTAGACCTGCAGGACTGATGAGTCATTTTCATGTGCATGTGGGAGTGAGGCTGTTCCTTGTTCCTGCCAGATCTAGATACAAGTTCACCAGGCCAAGTAAAAATGTAGAAAATGAACTTGAGGGCAGTGGAGCAATGACCTCAGTCCCAGTGTGTTGCTCTCACAAAGCATCGTTACATTCAAGCATGTAACTGAGAGGTGTAGTTTTTGTAATGTCCTCCATGTTGCCCTGACAAGCAAGCTGTTTAAGTGCTAATGTAAGACTTTCAGTAGACGGCAGACACGTGATTTAGCTTGTCTGTCAGAGGGTCTTTTAATTTGTTGCTGTCTGGTCCAGTTTTGGCAGAACTGCTGTACCACCAAATGTTTTCCACATTGCGTGACTATTATTGGTTATGAAGTCTTCTCAGTGAGCAGTGGAGTGTGGGTTCTCGATGCACTCTGGAGGAGAACTTTTTTGGTTCCTCTGAGCATCAGTCTGCGTGAGTCTACAGCCACAGGGCTCTGTCATCTCATATGTGATACGTTGGAGTCTAGTTTTGTGTTGTGTGCTTGATAGGACACAGTTTGTCACACAGCCAGCAGGTAATGTCCTGGTTAGAGCTGTTGTCTTTTTTTTGACAGTTGGTTTGAATCTCAATCCTGTTGTTGCAGCGTTGATCAAGAATACCCAGCAAAATCATCATCATAAAACTCATTTTGTAAGTTGCCTTGTCAGGTATATAAAGGTTAGTAATAAAAACACTTGTGGGGAGGTCACACTTTCTGGCTGCACATTGTAGTCAGGAAGCTGCAATTGTAGATGTACTATTAGTACACCTTCTGTAGGACTTTGTTGTGACAATTTAACATTCTGTTCTCAGTCCTGATTAGCTGTGGTCTTTAGGGCAACGGTGTGGCTTCCTATAGGTTGTTGAACTAGAGGAATAAAGTTGGTTCATGTCCATTGTCTGTTAATAAGGAACTGTTCTCAGCCCATTGGCCAAGAAAAAATCCTCCAGTAATGGGCTAGAATCAGGGCTGTGGGGAGAGCACAATGGTCCTGCACCGGGGATCTCCTGAAAAACATCCCTGGCCTCTTGCACCTAGAGCCCTGTGTGTTCTGAAGGAGCAACATTGTTCTGTCTGCACTAAGCTTTTCTGGATGAAGGTGGTAGAAGGACATGCAGCAGTGGCTATTCAGAGGGAAGGACAAATTCCGCTGTAGTAGTAGTGCTTGACTTTGACTTGCAGGCGACTTGTCTCTGCTGTGCCATGATCTGCTCTGGCCAAAATCTAACAACCCAGGCCCTTATTTGAACCTGTGTGATGGCATTGGGCAGAAAAACGTGAATTTAGATTAAAGCGATTTGGATGAAATCCTGGCATGACATCCTCCCACGGCGAGATGGGAGTGGCTTCGTCTGACTAGCAAGGAGATGCATGGAGGGTTGAGGAATTTTAATTGCATTCTATGCTAAAAAGAATTGTAAAAGTGGGTTCTAGAGAGAAAATGGTATAAGAATGGGCAGTGCTTACCAAAGGCACACTTCTGCATTGTATGCAGGACATTCACGAGGTAATGTCTATAGATGACTACTTCAACACTACGATACTGTCAGGGAAAGCAGGAGAAATCTTGATGGGATTTGTAATCTTGCATTCCAGGAGAATTTACACCCTCTGTTAATACTGTGCAAGTACCTTTTCAGTACTGCAAGGGGTTGCGCTTTCATCCTGCACTTCCAGAGCTGCAGAGCATCTCTTACTAACTAGAGTATTATCTTATTCTTTGCAGGGAAATATGGGAGCATCAGTCTAAGGAAGTGATTGCTTGGTTCACAGAAGGAGCAGCATCTGAACACAGGCTTTGTTGGAGAAAATGAGATGAGGCAGAGAAAAATCCTTGTGAATGACATGTTGTGTGGAGCACCTCCTCTCCAGCTGCTCCTGCACAGAAAACCCAGTGTGCCACTGCCTGCATGCCTGTCTGTTGTGGTTACAGTGTTTTGTCTGCAGGGTGGTGCGCTCTCACCGAGCTGTAGCTGTTTGGGTTCTGGCAGGTGTATTGATGTGTGCTGCAGTGACAAGTCATATATTCTTTTTTGACCTCGTTGCGACTTTTGTGTTATCATATCGGACTCTGGCGAGACTTTGTCATGTACTTAGGAAAGGTTTTAGCCGGGTTTTCGTTGCTAATATGATTCAAAAAGTTTTGTCTTGGGATCTGTCAAATACTTTTGTCGTAACCTGGCATGTAATGTTGCCTGATCTTTGATCTGTGTCAGTTTCCGTATTCAGTGCTACTGCTGTTCCACATTGAAGTTCTTTATAGCAGCTACTCATTTGTAAAAGAGAACCATGGTTTTTTTTCGATGAAACAAAGTCTATTGGTAATCAAATCATTTATGAAACTGGTCCCTGGTGTGTTTTGCCAGAAATTAGACGGCCTGGCTAAGTCTAGGAATTGTGTTTCTGCCCGAATGCTGTATGATGAGTGTGATGGCACGAGTGTGTGGAGAGTTCCTTTTGTGGTATGGGGGAAGACGCCATTCACACTCCAGTGAGTAGAAACCTCCAACACACAATGCATAGATCTGTGCTGGGGTGTATTATTCCTTGTGGAGGACAGTTTTGGGAGCAATAGTTGGCAGGGGGTCTGAGGAAACATGAGACGAAGAGGGTCCCTCACTTGAATCTTTGTTTTGAATTACAGGGTCAGATATACCCAGCCAAACTCATTAGTGAGTTTCTTTCTTCCCCCACCTATTGGAGGTACATGGTTTGCTTCCGTCTGCCTTAATTCCTGTTGTTCTAGGTTCTTCTGACGCTTTTTTGTTGTTTTGTATGTTGCTGTATCATTGTGTAGTCTCTGCTGGAATCAAGTTTTTTTTTTTTTTTTTTTTTTAATTCATCCATTTATTGTGATGAGTTATAAAAAGTGTATAGTGCCAACATAGATTCCAGGTGTTCAGGGTGTTGGTGGTATTTCTGTTGCTTATTTTCACAGGTCAGTATAGTGCTGCTGGTTTGGTTTGCTCTGCACCTGCTGGTTTGTGTAATATTTCTACCCTTTTCTGGAGGGGGAAATACTCAATTGATACCTGGTTCAGTTGTTCTACAAATGAGTTTTTGGAACTGATTCATGTTGAACTGTGCCTTGTTCAGCTGTGGCAATGGGACTGGCAGGAACATGAGCAAGGTGGGGTTTTGGTGGAATGAAGAATGTCGCTTTGTGTCTTCCTATCTTGTTGGATGAAACACAGACCTCTGCTCCTTGTTAATAGGAAGTACTCATTCCTGAGACTGGAGGAAGCAGTCTTTTGGAGTAATGGCTGATCCTACACATTGTGCATGTGGTCAGACCAGGTGCTGTAAGACTTTTAATCAGGTTGAGCATGGATAAGATTTGGCTATATGCTCTGCATGCCACTGTAGTGATATCTCTGTATCGCCAGCATGGAAGCATTCTCATTTTAAACTATAATCTAAAATTCTAACATTTCACAGATTGTTGCTTTTTTCAGGGCCACATTTGTGTCGGAAAGAAAGTAAACTGATGTCCTTGTTGTAGAAAAAATGAATGCTGTGGTTGGGAGGTGTTACAAAGAGGCTTCAGCAGTGATGTTCAAGTGTACGTGCCTTCAACTCCTCTACTTACAGCTGCTGTTACAAAACCAGAAATCATGCTTCTAGTTTGTATTGTGTGTTTCAAGATAATTAGTACAGCACTGCTTCCTTCACTATGTTGGGTTGTCTAGAGTAGATGTACTGCTTATTTTATTGTAGCAAAGGTCACTTATTTGTCATGGTTGCTCCATCAAAAAAAAAGTAATCCTATACATTAACTGGCGTGCATTCTTATTAGTCCTGTTATCTGTATGTTAAGGGGTGCAAAATTTGAAAAGCTTTGTGTAATGAGTGAGTGGCATAAGAAAGTCTGTAAGGCTGCAGAAGACACAACTTTACTAAACACACTAGTGCTCCATCTGCTCGCTGTTGTACTGAATTGGTTTCTCTTTATAAGCATGAACCAGTGGCGACAGGTGAGAACAAAGGACTCCCTCAATACTGCTGAGACACAAAGCTTTTTACTTTGGTCTTTTTGGAACACGTTCATACTGAATTAAGTGTTTGTTCAGAAATATAGAAACATTTACAGGTTTTCCTCTGTCTATAGTGCCATGTTTTATAGTTATGTTATCCCTGGTTTCCTTGAAGCCAATCTGAGAAGTGCTGGACATTTTGCTGGTTTTCCAAGGAGGAAAGTAGTCCAACCTCTACATGAAGCAGACACAAATTCCCCCTGCAGAGAGAGGGGGTAAAAATGCTGATCCAGCCGTTTGCTGGCTGAGTCCAGGCACGCTGTAGCACCCAGCCACGTCAGGATGGGAGATTTAGTGCAGAATGACTGGTATTTGCTGGGAGTCAGGTGAGCTAGGTGCTCTGTCAGGAGCTGTGCTCGCAGTGTTGGCACCACCTGGAGTCTTGGCTAAGGACTGAAGTGCAGTGTCTAGACCCAGTACATAGTGGACAGTTTGATGTGGCCCCTGTGGACCGGTAGACTAGTCCAGTCTGCACTTGGCTCATTGTCCATGGGAAGCTGCGGTTAGCTGTCTCAAGATGCTGCTTTCGGCATTTGTTGCCAAGTGTGTACATTTTTTTTGGTCTTATCTTTACCTGGCACCATTTGGCTAAAAAAGATCTTGTTGCATTTGGTCTCTTTAAAGAAAATGTGTGACTGTTTGTTGCAGCTAGCTAGTTTATTGCTTTGACTTTTTTTCACTTTACAAATAATTAACAGTACATCACAATAGTGTGTTCAATGTGGAAACTAAATTATAAAATTAAATCCTTACACTGACCACACTTCAGGAATCTGTAGTTTTTTTTTTTAATGAGTGTTTGTCACAAGTTTATTTTCCTGATGAAGTTATTCTGATTTCTGAGCTCTTTTTCACCTCTACATCTTACAACATAAGTTTTCCTTTAATTCCTAATTTTTATTTCTTTCCCCAACAGCAAACCTTGCTTAAGAGGGATCTGCACTCAGGATGTCTTTAAATGCCTTTATTTTTAACATAAAGGGCTTTAGGAAATGCGTAAGGAATACGTTCTTTACAGGTGGCCATAATATGCTTGCTAGCTTTTGTTGGTGCTTGTTGGAGTACTTTTGGAATTGGAAGCATTATATTTGGTTCAGTAATATGAAACTATTTATTTGCATGTCAGATTGTTGTTATACAAAAAGTTGGGTTTTACATTTGTGTAGATTTGCATACCCATACAGTTATCCTGTGTTGCGGTATTGCAGATGAAGGGGGGAGTCATGAGAGGTTATGCCCACAGATTACTGGTAATAAAGTTTATGGTCAGCTGTACCGGAACACAGGATAACTGCTCAATCCTTTTTAACATTAAAAGAAGGACTCAACTCTTCTTTCCTGGACTCCTAGTTGCTCCATATACTGTCGCTACATTATCTGAGTATCTACATTTTTGTCTGTGCGTTGGGTTTTTTTAAACACTTATTTTTTAAAGGTATTAATTCTCTATGTGGCTACTTGTGTAATGGATGCTAGCAAAAACTGTGCTATTGGTCTGAGTGTAACTTTATCAGTAAGTTTTGTTGAAATGCCCTTTTGTGTGTTTTTGTAATTCGCATATGCTGTAAGCTGAGGAGTACCTGTATGTCTTTTTTTTAAAGTGCTATAAAATGAAGGGTGTACCCCGAGAATGACTAGGATATAGGTCCCTCTAAGCTGTTATGAGTCCTTTCATTGGCTCAGTGCTGTGCAGGTTGTCATAGAAATGGGCTAGTGGACTGAAAGCAGCTTCCAGAAGGTGTGTTGGGGGGGGGGGGTTATGCAATGTCTTTGTTAGTCTGAGAGGTTTCTTGATTACAGAATGAGATATCATCTGATACCAACCTTCAGCCCCCCACTATATATATTGTGTACACAAGAGTTCCCTGTGAGGCAGGTTGGCAGGGAGTTTGGATCTGCATTGGGTTTCATGCTGACCCAGTGCTCAAACAGGGCTACAATTGATGGGCTATGCTGTAGCCTCTTGCAGCTGCGTCTGCACTCCTACCCTCCACCAGGGGGTGGGGTTACTAGAGACACATGGGTTAATCTCATGGATATTAGGTGACAGGTGTACCCTTCTCTGTTCCTAAAGAGGTCACTTTCTCCATTTTTCATTTAATGTGATTATTCTCTGCAATTAAAGTGGGATTTAATGTTTTTTAAAACGCTTTATTTAAATTTTCATTATAATGGACTCAAGATTAATCCCCTATAGAAAGCAAAAGGTTAAACTGGTCATGAAGCCTTCACACACCTTACTGTAGTTAAAATGAATCTTAAAGTCAAAAACATATTAATACTAAATTAACAAAAATGCAAGCCAAAATGTGTAAAACCAACTTCTCTCTTTAAATTCCAATATTTACCAAAAGTTGGCAAGACTATAAAAAGTACAGCATTACAATATAATACATGGACGTCAGTTCATTCAGTGTCAAAGTTTGCACAGTGCACATGGAACACAAGCACAAAACCTGAATCATAATAGCCCTTCATGAAATTGGAATCAAGATGTAATGTTTTAAATTCACCAAATGTATGATGATTAAGCAATTTAGTATGTGTATGTATGTATGTATATATATATAAAGATGACAATCAAGATATGATACTGAAAACCAAGAATTAAAAAATTATACTGGCTTTCCTGTATGTGGGATCTACCATTTATGTACCAAAGACTAAACTTGTGCAAAATCCTTAAATGTGAAATGCTCAACTAACCTAAACTTGCATCTGGAGTCTTGATGGGAAGGCAGAGCTACTAGCTGTCATTCTGCTCCCTGGTAAAGTGCGAGTCTTTGGTCACATACCAGTTTGCATTTGTGAACAGGCTCGAATTTGTTCCAACTTGTAAATTATGAAGGCAGCCCCCCCCCCAAAATGCATTGGGTCACATTTACAGATAAGTCAAAATATATTTAAGTAAGCAAAAATAAGTTTTCTGAATGCTGATGTCAGTCTTGTGCATTTTCATTAGGGTAATGTCTGTTGGGCAAAAAGAAATTACTTAAATCCAGACTCTGACTTGTCAACAGGGAGCTCTGTGTTTGTTTGCTCTGTATCCTGAGCATCATGTAGTGTATTATGGTTTGTGGCACACGTTATTTTTGGGTGTTCATCAGCTTTGAAAGGGATATCTTTTAAATGGATGCATCTGAGATTGAAAGCTGCCCCCTCCCCCCCACCCCAGTCCCATAGCTCAAAGCCATTGGGAGACCCGTGGTAGCCTGTTGGCAGGATAACTCACCCTGGAGATTAGCTCCCTTGGAATCCAAAAAATCATGCCTTGTACCAGGAGAAAGAAAAATGCACAAAGCAAATGCTTCACAGCATCCCTTCACCCCCCCAACACAGGTGCCATTTTTAGTGGTAGTCAGACAAGATGCGGCAAGCAAGCATGGACATCACCTCCTGCATTCACAAGTGGCTTCTGGCTTGGGGGTGGGAATTCCTGCTGAATACCTGGAATGTCATTATCGCCTTTACAGCCACTACTTCTTGTCAGCCCAGACACAAGAGCCACACTTTCCATTAACCCTTTTTTAGGTGTGCACTGTGTGCATAGAGGCACATCCGAGAAACTAATTCTAATAGGTTTCTTTCCAAGTCTGTGGTTCCATTTGCTGCATGCTTTGGTACATGATTTTCACCATGAAGAACAAATCACTTGCTTCTATTGCAATGTGAGAAAATAAACAAAGGTGTGTGTAATGATTTTGTTGAACTGACAGGTAGAGGAGAAGGTCCTGATGAAATGGTGCTTGTATGTGATTTGGAACCTCCAGAGCAGTGCAATTTTTTTCCACACTGAAGTTGGGTCTCCCACCTCTGAAAGGGAAATGTAAGAGAGAGCTGCAATGCTGTTGTCTGGGGTGACACTTGTCACCATACCTTTGTTCCCAGGCGCAGGGAAAATGTAGCTGATAGCCTGACTTGGAGGATGGCTGTCACAAGAGGAATGTCAAGTGGGCTGGGTTTGGGTGTAACCAGTAGAACAGTGTTACCGAGATGTCTCTGGTCACCTCATTTGTACCATGGCTTGTATTCACTGTGTGCATAGAGGCACATGAGAAAGTGGGAAAGAGGTTTAGAAACCAAAAATTGACAGATTTACCAGGCCTTACAAGAACATTTTCTATTAATGCCGTAATAGCAGCTTGTGTTATATAGTGCCTAATTTTAAAGTATCAGTGCCAGCATAGGAATACTTGTTTCTTCTGCTGTCCTGTAGACCTTTTCCAGGGAAATGTTGAGCCATATTTGTGGGGGATGTTTGTCAATTCAAGGTCCCTCTTATGGCCAGTGCAGCGATCACAAAGCTCCAGTTAGTTCTCTTAACTGGAAACAGGTTGCAGCTCTGAAGCTGTTGGCTCTGTGTTGAGGAATGTGTGTCAGAGTAGTGCAGCTTCAGAGGGACTTTACCAGTTGTGCACCTTGGTACTGATAACAGCGTACTTCCCATCTGGCATCCTTTGTGTCTAACATCTCTGTCTGGGCAGCCAAGGTCTGTAGTTATGCTGTCAAGCTCCTTTGATCTCAGGCATATAGCTGCATTTTGAAGTTTCATTTATTTTGGCATCAAAGACACCACCTCATCCCATAGCACAGTGTATAAGAACCACAGGGAGATCTTGGCTTGTGATTTACTTTCTGCATCCATCTTCCTATTTCCCATGTCTTTGAAGCACAAGTAATCAGTGCGGATTCACCTGGCACCCTAACAGCCACTGGCAGCACCCTTAAAGCTTTCTCCAGATTCTATTGAGCCTCAGGGAAGTTGGATGGCTGTGGCTCCTGCTAAACCCATCTAGTAGAAGCCGTCTGGTTGCTGCAACAACAGAAGAAGGTGATGGATGGCTGGTGGGAATAGACCGTAGGCCCACACGGATCCCTCATTTTTGCAAGGTGGTTTCCTCCGTTTCCCCCTGAGCTTTTACACAGCGCAGCATCTTTTTGGTAGGGTGTGTGTTCGTCTATATTGTATGAATAGGCAAAGGAGATGGATGGTAGTTCAAAGCAAGAAGTCCTGGCCAGTGGTTGAAACCAGCCTACTTGTTTGCATTCCAGAAAGTCAGCTGCAACAGTAATAATGTTTCAGTTCTTAAGGGTCACAGTTCACATTTTTTTATTTTGCCCCCCTCCTTTCTCTCTGAATAATGTAGGGAGGTGATTACCTGATAGAAGAGCAGCTAAAGAGAAACAATAACATGAAATGGGAAAACAACTTTACCCAAAAGTCCAATAGAGTTTGATAGAATAGAGCTGTTTTGAATCATGGCATAATGATTCTGAGAATTTTTCCTCTTGCAGTAGAGAAGTTGGGGATGTGGAGGGGTGTGAAAGGTCACTTTGGTCCACCTGCTAAGAATGTCCCAGTAAGCACTGCCCCAGGAATTGGCAGGCAGTCTGTCGGCAGCTTTTGTCTGAGCCGGGCCTCTCCATCTGGCTGCACTGACTAGATTGTTTTTGTGCCCGTCTTGCCTGCAGAGGCCGATGGCATGTGACAGGAAGCTTTGTGCCACAGCCCAGTCATCATAACCTCCCCTTCAGACTCTCAAGCACTTAATTACCTCCAGCAGTATTCATGACCAATTGAGTGGGTGTTGTCCTGATTCCTCAGTGTGAGGATGATAAAACACCCTATAAGGCATTTTATTTGGGAAGGCTTTGGCAGACAGTCTGGATGGAAGGACTCAAAGAGAGCAGGGAGGAGGAAATACTCCTTTAGAAACACAATGGTCAGTTTTTATGCATATCCAAATTTTACACCTCTTGTGTCAATGTTAAAGGCGGCTAAGTGAGTTGATCACAGAACAGGAGTGCAGAGAAGTAAAGCAAAGGCACATGAACACACTGGTTGGGGAGTTGGGACCACAGTTGTGTGTGCCAGCAGCCAGGCCTGAGGGCACTCCCTCCAACAGGAAACCGGAAGCAGGGCTGCGCTTTGCCTGTTTGTACGAATCCTGCACTGGGGGCCGACAGCTGTTACTCTGGTGAGAATTCTCGAGAGCTTCTTGCATCATTTTTGGATGAAATCCTATAGCCACAGTCCTGGAGATGTGGTGTTATTGCATCATGTTTTCCTTTGTGGATCAGTATTAACTGTATGGAATAGTTATTTTAAATATTAAGCATCACTGGCTGTGTCCTTTCCTTGTACTGCTCCAGTTTTTTCCCCTTGCATGTCAGCAGTCAGTTTCCACGCGTTTCAATGAGCAACTTTAAGGTACTGAGTTTACGTGTGCATATTTAGCAGATTACTTTGGAGGTGATTTGAATGATAGATTTTTATATTAAGTTGTTTAGATTTATTTAACTATTAACTACATATGAGTAATTTTATTTTAGAGCGTCTCACAATTAGTATCTTGCTCAGGGGGACTGTGGTTGGTGCAGGGATTCAAGCAAAGGCAAAACATACTGGTGGTCATCCTCTTACCAGCATCCTTATAGCACTGAAAAGCTTTTTCTTTAAGGATGAGTGAAGTCCTAATGGATGGATGTTGAATAGGTGCAGTGGAAAATGGTGCTGTTGAGCCGTTTGACCTTTAGCACTGGTTTTAGTTTATTAGAGGGGAGCCTTGTATTGAATTGTGGACACATGCAATCTATTGATTGCTTGGAGCATGTGGACTTCACATGGAGTTTTCTTCCAAAGCCAAGGCTATTTTTTGTGCTTAGTACTGGACTGGGGGTTAGTTTCCCCAAAGTCAATTTGTAATGATTACTTATGAGTGTGTTGTGAGACTTTGCTGAATTCAAATTATGTATAAAAGTCTTTAGAGTGATTCTGAAGAAAATGCCATGCCTATATCCTTATCTTACATTGACTAGCAGTGCCATGGTAGCCACTGGAAACAACAACTTGTTTGTGGGAAGTCTAAACACTTAAACTTTCCACGGGTCTGGATAGGTTATTTTGGGTTTAATCAAAGTGTATTGGCCGGTTGCATGAAGTGTATGAAATATGGCTGTCTTGCAGTTGACTACTACTGTGTCTTCTTTGGTCCCATTCTGATTCTTCTTGTTCACATTGCGCTGTCTCAAAGTGTTAGTTTCACTCCTAACCATACAGGACTACTTACTTTCACACCTAACTGTATTCTTGTCTTTTGGGGCCTTCAGTGAAAGAGACAGAAGATGAGGGGGATTGAAAATGAGTACTTCCCACCTAATCCCTTCACAACCCATTAAGTGAGAATCTTGGTGTGTGGGCTTGATGTCACCTTGCTTTTCTTAAATTTCTCGTTGGGGGGACAGCCCTTCCTACTGTGAGATTTTTGAATCTCACAACACAGCTAGGAGTTGGTTTCAGGGATATTGTACTTAGAGGTGCTTTGGAGGAGGGTAGCAGTTTTCTGAGTAGGGATGCTTACTGATGCTCATCAGCCCCCAAGCACGTCCCTTTCCGAGCTCTGGGGTTCCTAACCTCGGCCTATTTTGGTGTTTATCCGTTTGGTTCCTTTCAACTGCTAGTTGTTCCTGAAAGGTCAGACGAGGCCGTTGTTTCCTGGGGTTTGTTGTTGCACTCCATTGGGGGGGGGGTACTCATGTTCTCCTATGAACTCCAAGGCAGCAGTGTGGACGTGAGCGAAAACGTTTTCTTTTGTGGTGATTGATCACCACAATCAATGAGCAGCCGGGGGGCCATCTGCTCCTAGCATGCAGTGTGAAAGCCTTTTCATAATTTTTTTTTTGCTGACGCATTTATCTAAGGCGACTTTCGGTTTCACTATTGTTGCAGTATAGTGCCTCTGACAATCACATGGTAACATTAGCTGAAGAACAGCCCTAAAATAAAGATCAGTCTTTATGATACTTTCAAGCTTAACTTTCACATTAGTGAAATGTATAAAAATCTATCAAAATATTTACAAAATGTAAATGTTACTTACATAAGTATTGGTCTCTAAGTTTGCAACTTTTTTGTCTTGAGGCATGGGCCAAATAGGGAATGGCTCACACACACAAAATAAATAAATAAAAACACACACAAATATAAACACACAGCAATGTAGTCAAACTGTGAAACATCTTGCAAAAGTTAACTTTACGTATTGAAGATTTCTTCAGCCTTAACTTTGTGCTTTTAGGGCCACATCTGTGTTTACAATCACAGTGTCCAATAAATAAAGTATCAGCATCTAGAGCACAGACATCTCCTTTAGAGATGAAAAGTATAAACAGAGATTTGTCAGTTCCACACCTGAGAATGAAATTGAATTGAGAGAGAATAATGTTTACTCTGCAGTGGAAGAGAATGTTGTATGAAGCATGACCTGATCTTGCACCACCAGTCTGTTAATTTTTCTACTGTTAAACTAAATGCTGGAGGCAAAGGAGGAGGAACTGCTGTCAGGATGGCTGGGATTGGCTAAGGATATGGTTTCTCCATGTCCATCTGTGGGATTTAACTGATCCAACAGTTGCTTTTTTTAACCTGCTGTTGGCACATTATCTTGTCTAATGACTCCTAGCTCTGTTGATGTTAGGGACTGGAACTGGACAGGACAACGTGGTTGTCTCTGGCTGATCCATCAAGCTTGCCAAGCCACCCGCCCATCAGCTGTGCTGAATTAGGAACATGTGTCGGCAAGCTGGGACGGCTGGGTAGGGCCAGGAGGTTGTGCAGGGTGGGGGGGGGTGCACGACTGTTTTGGATGGTGAATTGACTGATGCGCCCTGGCACAGAGATGATCTGGCCAACAGCTGTGTAATGACTACTTTGTGTGTTTTTTTTTTTTTTTTTTTTTTTTTAACTCCCACCTGAGGGGGCTAGAAGAAGTGGAAGACATAAGAGGGCATCCACTCTGTCTTGAGCAAAATGTATGGTATGTGCTGGGAAGTTAAATCGTCTTAGGAATTTGCTGTTGTCTTGACTATTGACTGTCCTGGTCATTTTTCTCTTTATCAGCTAGAATTGTAATATGAGAATTTGGAGATGACCAAAACGGGACTTGCCTGTCTCTATGTCTGGGTTTGTTTCCTCCCCACATACACATGCTGTCTGTTAACTGTGGTAACTATTCAGTGACCAGTGCTGTGGAGTCCTTCACCCAAGACACATTTATTACTTACCTTCAGGGTGTGTAGGTGGGGTATTTCTGCTGCGTCTTAATTTGGCAACTCGTGCAAGCTTCACAAGGGGGCATTATTAACGGGGAGCTCTTTTCGAAAATTGATTTTACACATTGTGACATAGTATCATACTAGTAAAGTAACTGTCAGATGACTGACCTTCTCCTAAAATCTTGAACACTTGGAATATATGGGTAACTCTGAAGCTCCCTTGAAGTTTCACATGAACAAAAGCAATGTCTGTTTCTGGTGTGTGGTGGCATGACTTGTTATAATTTTGGTGTCATGTTGACCAAACAGTGAAAGTTCCACAATGACTTCTAGCACTAACACCTTTAGCACGTGGGATGCTATGGAGCCTGTGCTGCATGTTGGTAAGGAGCCGGTGGGAGGGACATGCAGTTGTAGAGCTAAACGTCAGCTTCATGGGGACCAGAAAATGGCTGACGGCATCTGTAATGAAGAAAGTTAGGATCCTACGCTGACTTGGGCAGTCTCCACGGCTCCTGTTATTCAGCACTTCAGAGCCCTCCCCTCATTGAAGCGCTGATAGCAAAAGCTCTGTTACTGGATTGCTGTAATGCGGCATTAATGGTCGTAATGGCCAGCGTGGTCTTGAGGGCTGGCTACAGTCCCCACAGCTGGCTATTCAGCCGTCCTCCCGGGGAGGTATTTCTCCACACCATGACATCAGTGCACTTGGAATGTTTTTGGCATTTTGTAATTTATGTGGGAATCTTTTGTTTCATGATTAGATGGATTTTTGTTCTCTTTCCATGTTAACCATTAAGAACAATCACTTTGTTGTCCTTCAGCCAAAACCCTCCTGTAGTTGCAGTGTCCCCACTCAGTGTTTAAACTGAGTCAAATCTAAGTATTTGTGTAATTAAATGCAGATGAAATTAAACCGTGCTGTATTCATTAGGACTGCATGCTGGGTTTATCATGTTTCTTTAGAAAGTGACTGTTGGAAATCAGAATATAGCAAATAAACAACCAGATAACTGTATATCTTCCCTTCTTTCCAACTGCATGTTTCTCTGTCACAGAAAGGCAGTCCAGCAAAGTTCTCCATGAATGTACGTCACAATGATGATGACAGACCAGATGCCGCTGGAACTCCCACCGCCCATGATGAATGGGGAGGTCGCCATGATGCCACATATGGTTAACGGGGATGGATCGCAACAGGTGAGTGCTTGGCTCTCGTGTATGGAAATGGAGGAAGGTGTGTGTGGTGTTGGGGGAGTTGCTGATGTACAATAAAATTTTTAATTGGAAACCATCTTGACTCAGCTTCTGTTTGTGTTTATAATTTTTATAGTATGATTTATAGTTTTGGGGATTAATCATTTGTTTTTTAAAAATTTGTTGGGGTTACTTCACCCCCCCCCCAATCTTGATGCGCGTGATGAACGGAAGTCTATATTCCTGGCAGTGTTAAAATCCACAATTTATACCACTATACTTTGCTTTGTGTTTTTTTTTTTTTTTATGGGGTGGATTTGTCTGTTCTTATGCATTTTTCTTTCTTCATATTTCTGTGTGTGTAATTTCATAATGAAGAGAGAGGCCACATTGTTTGACTTGTCCTAGGTCATTTGGTCCACATCAGGATCTGCAGAACAGAGGGGCGTCACGTGCAAGTCGGGTCTGATGTAGCTAGGGAAGGTTAGGTGCTCCAAAGGCTGTTGGCGTCTGAATCGTCCTTCCACCATATTAGTCCAGCAGGCACTCACTGTCAAGGAATTGTGACAGGGCGGTAAAAGGGAAACATGGGTTCTGGCCACCATTTTTGGGGTCATGATGTTTCCCTAGTAGGCTGGACCTCCATCCCCTCAGGGGGTTGAAAACCAATAGAAGCCATAAACTTTGACTGGCTATGACTGGCTCCCAGCTACATCTGTTTCCCAGTGTGGTACAATATGCCGAAGCTGTGGGGGCCAAAGTGGTGTCTGGCAGGAGAAATTGACAGCAGTGTTATAGGACTCCCCCTTTCTGGTTTAAACTATGGTTAACTGTAAGAGCACACTAAGGCACTTAGGTTCCCATAGCAACTGCAGAGGCAGACTGTTCTGCAGGAAGTAGATGCCCAGATTGGCGTTTGCAATGGTGAGATGGGAGGACCGCCAGAAGCAGTGGCAGCCGCAGAATGGCGATAAGGATGCTTCCCTGTTAACCTGTAGAGCTTGCCAAGCTCCAAAATGGCCTCAGATTTTCTACAGATATACAGGCATATGTGTACTGTGAGCAAGGTGTGCTCTGGCAACATGATGGTAAGAGGCTGTGAATTTTGTATAGCTGCAAACATGCGTACAAAGTGACACGTTTATATCCTCCAGTCCAAGAACTGCTAAAAGGTGCTGTTTCTATTTCATTTGCAGGCTGTGAAGCTTTTTGCAGATTTTAGAGATGTGTACCTTTGTGTTCCTTTGAAGTGAAGTAATGTATCTAAGAACTGTTTTTTTTCCCCCCATTATTTTGCATTGCAAGGTGTTTGGAGAAATGAGTTGAGTAAGACTGTCTCTGGAAGGCTTTTGCTTCTTGCGAGGTCTGTTTGTTTGAAGGTATGCAAGATGATGTGAGAAACAAGGGGACACTCACCTGTCTTGTCATGTTTGAAGGTTCTGTATTGGCTGCATGCGTAACATTCTCTAAAGTATTAATTATGATTGAGGGGCCTGGTCACGGAGAAGAATGACAGCTCGTTTGAACACCACATATAACCTACAAAATGGTGGTTCTGCTTCTCCTCAGGTCATAGTTGTTCAGGTGAATCCTGGAGAAACATTCACCATCCGGGCAGAAGATGGGACTCTGCAATGCATTCCAGGTATGTCAAACACATTATTGCTGTAGGCTGTGTAGTGGTAGGCTTTGCAGATTTTTAAAAAAATGTACTTTATCTAAATCTTATCTAAAATGACTGTTACTATTTCATGTAGTTTCCTTATTAAACAACTATATTCACAGTGGGGAACACGACAGTCCTTTATTCATTTTTTTAAAATAGATCCAATAGACCTGCTGTTCCTTTAAAAAATGAAGTCTGTCTCAACAGTCTCATTTTGAACCTTATCTTGAGGAGATTTGGCTTGGTGAGGACCCAGGTTCTCCCAGGGCAGGCTGATATATAACTCTAGCACACTGTGGCTAGGATTCCTCCTTTCTCCCTGTTTTGTTGTTTTTGCAACTAAGTGGAACTACAAATTTGTGTGTAACTCAATTGAGGCCAGACAAATGACAGAGATGTCTCTCTGCAACAGGCCCCTGACAGTGAGGGAGAGGATGATAGGCATTGGGCCTGCAGGGAAGGTTAGTCAGCCCCCCCCCCCCCATCTGCTCTCTGCTCTCTAGTTGTGCTTGGTGGATTGTCAGATGTTTAGGTTTCAGAAACATTTTGTCATCACCTGACAAGTTTTGAAACATTCAGCAAAGAATTACTACACAAAAGATAAGTACATTTTTTTTAAAAAAAAGCATTCTTAGCAATTTGCTACCTGCTTGTGAAAAAGGTGCCAAGATTCTGAAATGGTTAAATATGTAGAGCAGTGAAAGAATAGTTTCAATGTACAAGCGGTTGCTCCAGTGACTCTCCATGCTACTATTACCGCTATGGTACAGACCCCTGCCAACCAGAGCTGGACTTAGAATTTGGCTACAGGGTCCTGAAAATTTATCTGAGTAAATAAATAAATGTATTATTTAGTCATTCATTATTTAAATAATTTTGCCTTTTTAAAACTATTATTCTACAATTTTTTTTCTTCATTTGGTGAAGCTTTTTTGAAAAGAGATCCACAAATTGCATTCAAGCTGGAGAAAAAGTGGTGGACACTCATGTTCCAATGAATGAGGTGTTTTAATTTTAAATATTGTCATACTTAATTTTATATGCTGATTGGTTGAAAGGCTGCAAATTATGATGTCACTCAGGTAGCAGAGGCACCAGAAGTTTTGCGAAGAACAGTGGTGGTTATAACATTTTGGAGCAGGGACTAATTAATATTGCTTTGTTTTAAATGTGTTTTTATTGGAAGAAATTAGTAAGTCATATTGCGTGCTTCTTTGCATTATCTTGCTGTTGTCTGTGAGTGTTCACTGCTAACTCTCCCACACAGAAATGCAGCCTATTACAGTATAAATATTTGCTGTATGACAGTCAGTTCCACACAAATCTATAATGTTTGTGCACCTTGTAATGTGGAAAGTAGCTAAAAAAGTAGTCTGCGCCCGTGTTCACTTTGTTTATAGCGATGGCTTTTCTCGTAGATCTGTTACAGAATATCCGTTTTTCTTAATGTAAAGCATTTTCATAGGTCATACAATACAGTAAATTATATAGTTTTTCTTTTTTAAAAAAAATTAGGTTAGTGGCACCAGCTTGCGAGGTGAAAAGAAAACAAAAACTTGTAGTCTGTGAAATACAGCATTAAACTACATTGGCACTGGTGGCAGATCCACACAGTGTTGGCCGTATACCTGGCTGTACCTGTGAACCCACATTACTCCATACCTGGAGTCAAGCCTTGGTGCTGAACATCCAGCACAGGAGCGCAGGCTACCTGTTCCAAACCCTTAGGCTTTTTTTTTAATACACATTATGGTTTCTGAGGAATACTGCTCGTGGCACATGGCTGAAATCTCCATTATGTGACACCACTGCTGTTTGGTTCAAAGCAGAATTCCACTTCCTGTCCAGTTTGGCAGCTTCAAATAGCATCTAGGTCTTAGGAAATTTTTTTGTTTTCTGCAAAGCAGCCAGTAGTTTGAACAGAGTAATGATGGATCATCCATTGTGGTTCGCCTCTCCATCACCCCTATCACTCCTGGCAAGCATGTAGTGTCCTGGAATAGAAAAGGGTTACTGCATGTAAATGAAGTAGAGGCCACACAGCTGCATGGACCCTGGCTTGTTTGGTTGGGCTTGGCTCCTTATGTTGTCAAGTTGTAGCCGTTACTCCCTTTATTTTTGATTTGAATAACTTGTGCATGTTTTATTATCATGTGAGAGTTACCAGAATTAGCAACTATTTTCCATGATTAGCCCCAGGTAGCTGTTAACCCTTGCTTGGTCAGTTTGCCAACAGTAGGGGTACTGGTCCCTTGTGGCTCCTGGTTGTAGTCAGCTATCGGCTCTGGCATACAAAGCAAATACATCTTTGCGTGGTGTAGCCCCTTTAGGAGAAGTCCCCATTGAGGTCTTTGTTATATATGGGAATTTTGCTCCTTTTTGAATGTAGAATTACAGAATATTTTCTTTTTAATAAAGGGCAAAAACAAACACAATGACTGATTGATTGTTTTGCCTGCATTCATTTTGAAATCAAGGGTACATCACAATTCAACCTGACTGTGCTCACCCCTTGTTAGTCTCAACCAGTTTCCCCTGTGCTGACCTGGTTAATGGACTGAGAGCAATGCAGGGTTTCAGTCCAGAATGGGATTTTAACCCTGGAATTTCCTTTCGGGGATTTGTTGCACAGTCCTTTACTCTGCTTATGCAAATGTGTAATCCTCCAGTGATCAGGACCTCTACTGAGAAAACAATGTTTCCTCAGGCAAAACTGTGTGTTGGACATGAAAATAACAAGGTAATAAAATAATTGCCTGTGTGTTTGAATGGCTGTGGGTCTGCGTGTGTGTGTGCGCGCGCGAGCGCACACATGCTAGTATAGCAGGAAGCTATTGGCGTAACTGAAAGTGTGGAGAGCCGCAGCATCTCCTCTTGGGCACAAACCCCAGCATTGGAGAGAGGAGCCTCTTGTCATTATCCTAACCTCAGGGCAGCACCCTGAATTTAACATTTTATATAAAGTAACTGCTGTTTAGCGTGTGGACGGCTGGCTACTGCCTGCTGGCGGCCTGTTGCAGTCCTGTGCAGTAGCGTAACTGGAGTCAAGTGCCATGAAATCGCTATAAGCCACTGGGTGACAACGATGCACACAGTTCCCTGTGTAACTGGGACTTGTGACCCTTCTCAGTCACTCCCAAAAGGAATACTGGGGCTACAGGTTCTGAAAATGTCTGATAGGACCCATGGAGGCAGAGTCTAATAGTCCGTTTTTCATTTATAAAAGAATGCTTCTAATAGTCATGATAATTGTTACTTTTTATTGGGAATCATTCACCAATTTTTTTAATAAAAGTTGCAATAATTAGACAAATCAGTTGGGCTCATGTTATTGCAAAGCCTAAGTTCCTTTAATCTTATGTGAAGTGTCAAGTTGACGTATTCTCGTTTACGCACGTACCTTTTCTTATTCTGGGCTCCATTAGACTCCTCCAACAGTCCAACCACTTCTGCTGGTACCTGCACTCCTGCCTAAGGACATGTTCTTATTGTTCCCCACAAGGCCTCGTAAATACACTGCCCCTGTCCGTTGTACCTGTGCTAATTAGAGTGTAAGCAGGCTGTAATCTTCAATTTGTTTAAATTTTGTGACCTTTTCACAGCAGCTACCGGGCTTTTGGCGGTTGGCAGGAGCAAACAGACCTGTATCTCACTTTTTGTCCTTCGTTTCCCTACCCCCCTGCTAAAAGGCAGGACAGCAGCTGTGTGTTTGCGGTATCCACAAATCCTGTCTGATCCATTGAGGCTTTTCCTTGTTTTGATTCAACTGTACTTTTTACTTTTTCCACTGTTTGTCTCATAGCAAATTACAGTATGTTATGGTGTCCTATTCTGGACCATAGAAAGGCCATCTTTAACAATGTCAGGAACTAGCTATGTTGGAAGAAAAAAATTATATCGCTGTGCAGGATATTTATTCTGTGATTACATCATTTACTCATTTCTAAATGTAGTAATCTGTAAAATTACCAAATGTTCTTTGATTTCTGCACAGGTTACTTGTAAAGAAAACAGGTTGCTCATGCAATAGAAATGGTAGGAAGTTAAGGTAACCTGGAATTCCTACCTGATGAATGCCCTGTGATCTTGACCACAGGGTAGAAGGATGCTGAGGGAAAGCCTTATGGCCCCGTTTCTTTTTCCCCAAAGCAACAGCCATGGCGCCACAGAGCCATACCACTCGGTCCAGCTGTTCACATTTCCTGTTTATGTCATCTGGTCAGAGATGGCTGACTTCATGAAGTGAAACAAAAAATGTCTTTCATCTCTAATGTATTCAGATGTTGGTGATTCATGCCCTTCTTCTCTTCGTATGCTCTGGGAGAAGCAGGGACCTTCCAGCCTTTCATGTACATGTGTTTGGCTGGGAGCCACATCACCTCACTTTATAAGTAGCAGTGGAAAGCAGTTTTTTTGGGGGGGGGTAAATCCTGTAAACTTGGTCCTATAAGACCTTGTTGAACTGGCAGGGAAAATCCAGAAGGTGAACTTTATCATTTTGGCTGAAGCAATATTTGTGTGGGCCGCAGTGACGGTGACCCACCAGGACAAGTAGTGAAGAGGACCCTCTAAGTGTAATATATCTGGCAGCACCTAATATTTGTGCTCCTCAGGTGCAGTCTGGTCAAAGTGCAGGAAGTAGTCTGATCTAGGGACTTCCTTGTAGGTATTGTCATAATATGAATGTTCAGCACCAGGAGAAGGAAACTGTTATTTTAGAGCTGGACAGACTGAAGTCCTAGAGTATCCACTGTCTCTCTCACCCTTTGTCCTGCTAAACCCATGGGCATCCTGGTCTGGGATATCACAGTTTCTTATTGCTGTGAATAATGTGAGTGTGGTGGCAGGTACTGACTGGTTTGGAATCACTAGGTAACACAAGGAGAGTGGAACTCGAAGCATCCCAGGTAGGCTGTATGTTTGAGTGGTACAAGGCATTGGGAGTTTGAAACAACTTCTCATTATTGCTATGATCTGCTGAGGCAGGTGTACCCCGACATCGAGACATGCTCTTGTAGTGCCGACTTGGGGTACTAATTTAACATAAGATTGTCTCTATGTAATTTTGTGGATTGGGTTGTTTTTGTTCAGAGAGAAAAGGATGAGCTGAACCGTCTGTATACTGTAATAACATGTTTTTCCAAGGAGCAATACACTTCTCACTGCAGTAGCTCAACAGTACGATTGAACTCATTGGACTGTCGTGCTTTCGGCAACCAGCGTAGAAGATGATTTGCCACTGAGCAGATATTAGCTGCTTAATCTATGAAAGGTTTGGTTGAGATGGTCAAGTAATAATTATGTTGTTACATCCCTTTTGACCTAAGCTTACTGTGGTTTGCTGTAGCTTTTCTAAAAGAAATTAGTTGTTGAACAGTAAAGTCATTTTATTTCAGAGGCCTGGATCTCAGGATGTTAATTTGGGTATAAACATTACTTTATTTTTATGTGACATTTGTTCCTTTACGTTTTAGCTTGAATGACATTTGTAGTTGGTTTGTCTTGAGGTGTTTGTGATCCATGGAGACCAGTTACAACTGGCAGTAGGGACTACACTCTTATTTGACATTTTTCTCCCAAGAAATCTTACAATGTTGGTTCACTAAACTACTTACAATTATTAACCATTCATATTGCAGACGTTTCTACTTGTAGCACAAGCACCTTGCATAAGGATGCTACAGTAAAAGAGGTTAAAACCTGTGGCCTTCGATTGAGAGCGACACCTCAGCGCTAAAGTAACTGCAGCTCTCTTCCCCAGATGAAGCAGCAGGCTGCTGTTGTACCCGTAGTAGAGAACTACTTTAATAAATATTTCAATTACATAAAGTATAAAAGGTTGGAGTAAACAGATGGATTTATTTGCAGATGTCCTGTTGGCTAGTTGGCTGTTGCTAGTGCCTTACTAGATTTAGTGACCAAATGATAAACTTTTGTAAGTCTTCTCAATGACGTGGTATTGTGACATTTTGTGCGTCCTTTTTTTGAATGAAGCGGATCCCCCCCCATCCTACAGAGAGAAGCTCCCTATAGACTCCTGAATGACAGAAGCACATGGCAGGTGGTCTTAGGTTCAGTGGCTGGATGGCTGGGCAATAAATCTTAAACCTGTGGCTGCAAGCAGATGTTCCTGTTTTGGTTTATGAGTTGCCATGGCAACTTCAGAGAAATGCCTCTAAGAAAGGGTGCCCCAGCCATGAACAGCACCTCCTGCAGCTACAGAGGCCCCTGTGTATCATGGTTGGGGCAGTGAAAGTGGTTAGTTGAGCCTTAATTTCAAGGCTACCTGCTGCATCTAGGATGGCCTCTGTGTGTGACATTTTGTTGGTTTTTTGCTTTGCAAAGAAGGGCATTATGTGATTTTGGTCACACTGAGGACTCTACTTATTTAGGTTCTGTCTGTGTGTGAATGTCTCAACCCCTGATCACCTTGGCAAAGATGCGGGGGGCCCTGTGTGTGTGTGCGTGCGCACGCACGTGTGCTGGTCTGAGGAAGTGTAGGCCCAGTGTGCACTGAGAGCAGAGTGTGGGCTCATTGAGGGCTGTGTGGACCACACACTCCCCTCTTTGTGCATGATGGGGGGTGAAACCCAGTGTTTATTCTTTACTCACTTGGAGGAGTTACTAATGTGAGTACAGGCACTACTTTTCAGGCAACACAGGAAAGTTTAGTGAAGTTCAAGCCTGGGTTGGGTTAATAGAGAACAAGTGCTGAAGCATTTAGGCTGTTTTTCAGTGATTTTCCTGGCAAACCTTTTTCCTCTGAAATGTCCCTCTCACAATCACTGCTACCATGGCAATGGAACTATTCCAGAAAAAAGGCGCCAATGACTCCATAGCTGTGCTGTGCCATTATCGGTGTGCGGGCCATCCAGGACAAGGATGTCTGTGAGTGGCCTGTGACTTTAGAAGCGCAGCATTTGCTGCTAACGCTGCTAAATATTCCTCTGCTGCTGTTTGATTTGGACTTGGTCACTGGCCGCAGGCTGGGAAGAAAAATCAGCCCCCCTCTCCTGGATCAGAAATTCCTCTCCTGTCTCCTGGCTGCTGCCCCAGCAGTGCACGCCGAGAGAGGTCAGCGGGTACATTTGGATCGTCACAACAGTGGTGCTGCAGAGACTCTCTATGTGGCTTCCAGATGTGCCCCAGTAGCTGGCTGGGTGAATGCTCCGCTTCGTCCTTGCGCCCCTACACCTCTGTCAGTACTGCGCAGACCCAATCTGTGTGTCCACAGTGCCATGCACCTCTTCCAGTGGTTTCCTGATGAAAACTGTACCCATTACCACAGCCCAATTGGGGTGCAAACCCAAACCCCTATTGCTGGCTTCTGATTGCTGTTAAACTGGAACCCTTTTTTATCCTCTTGATGTGCACATCAGCAGTAGACAGCAAGGTCTGTGATCACCCTGTGTGAGGTGCAGAGTAGATTGCAAAGATTGAGGTCATTCTGCTGAAGAGGAAGTGCTGCTGTATTCTTTTGATATATTAATAAGCTGGTGAGGTGTATATACTCATCATCTCACTGTCAGGTTAGTTGGCTTCACCTCATTTCTGTGGCGTAATGAAGAGCTGCCAAATCACAACCCCATTTTATGAGTTAGAGAAGATGCTCATTGTGTCGATTGGCCACCAGCTTCAGCTTTCTCTTTCCTGGCTGTAGATGCATCATTAAGTGAACACATAAGGGATGAAGTGCTTGTTCAGCACTTGAAATTCACCAGGAGTGCCTGGAGAGCCACACAAGAGGGCAGGCCCCTCTGAGCCATACCAGCCAGCCCAATCCCTTCTGAGGGCAAAGGATGTCGAATATCCCTCCTGTCTTGACATCTACTCCTCTAGTGAGTTGTATGTTTCCCTTAGTATTTTAAAAAAAAAAAAAAGCAACATATTGCTAACCCCTTTCTCTGTGTGTCAAGGCACTGTTTTCCTCTATTTCTTCTTGTTCCTGCCCCCCGCTCTCTCCTGCTCACTTGCTTTCTCCCTCTCTCCCTCCCTCCCTTCCATCAGTCTGCTCCAGACAGTGGGAGTGCATGTTGGCAGGCAGCCCTGCTCAGCGCTGACGTGGCTTCACAGTATCTTTCTATCCCCTCCCTGTGCCTTGCTCTCCTCATCTGTCTCCTCTTGCTGCTGTCTTACACACTGACTTCATTCAAATATTCATTAGTCTTCAAATATTGACCCACTTCATCTCAGCTTTTCTGGGATATGACTTGTCCTGTTGTTAACCGGACAGGTTTTGGCAAATTCCAAATTTTTTTTTTCTTTTTGTTTGTGATTTGGTGGGGCTAGAAGAAGCTATGGGAACAAGTATTCCGTAAGAATACAGAACATTCTGAGTGTTTTGGACGAGGTGTAACAAGGGCAAGAAGGCCTAATCCAGAAGTAGTAGGTTGGTTCTTAAAGAGCGGGTGACAGTGCACAGCTGCACAATACACACGCACACATGCATCTGCACACACACACACAACCCCAGCGCACAAACAAAATGTGAATAGAGCTCATTTGCGCTCCATGTTCCAACAGACTCTGTCAAGAGCCATACTGAGGAATGCTGGGTCCCTGTAAAAAGGTAGCAAAAGTAATAAAGGATTGATAAATTCATGATGCAAAGATGCAGTTGATGGTAAGCAGTGGTCTATCCAGTAGCATTTTGAAGGATTGGACCTCAAATGGTGGGGTATGTAGTGAGTTGGAAAAAAGTAAACAAAAGTGGAAATGAGTGCAGTGCTACATATTCTGTAGGTAGTGGGTGTTTTACAACCTAAGTTTTGGTATAGACAAAGCACAGGGTGCCTTTCCAAATTGAACAGAACTATCATCTGGATGTTCCGTGAGATCCAATGATGACAGCTGTTGTCAGAGGAGAGCATGGCCTTCTGTTCCATTATAAGGTGACCACTTTTAGCCTCACATTGCAAGCTCTTTGATCCATTTTTGCTGTTGATAATGATATGAAGTGATGATCTAGTTTGCAGGTACATGCCATTTGTCCTCAGCCAAGTTTTACCTGGGATTTATTTGATTGTCTAATATGATAACCCTGGTCTGTTTAGATCAGTCTCTACCCACCAGAGGAATTTGTAGTAAATTGCGATCAGATGTCTGGAATTGAGGGCAGCACTATGTGATATTGTATTATGGAAACAAGTTTTGCAGTTTCCATTGTGGCTCCATTTTGTACCACAATCATATGGATGGCCTGGGTTCAGTTGCTAAAATGGAGGAAGCAGACATGAGGTAAATGAGATGGACAAAGATGTAGACCTTAGTCTCCTAACACAGTACACTCTGTGAAGTCTGTCAAACTTCCCCCAACTTAGTATTATTATTTTCTTTAATACAAACACCATGAATACAGATTTTGGACAGGTTGAATGAGAACCTTGAGCAGTGAAAGCGAGGTGCTTTGGTCTCCCCAGAATGCCACGACTGAGTGGTGTGGGTCTAGATCTCAGTTTGTGCAGAAACACTTGTGTTGTTTTATTGGTGTATAGTGGGTTTACAGGGCCTTTTCCAGGCAATGCATTATTTTAATGAGCACTTTTATGCACGTGTACAGACTTGGGTTTTTTAACTCTTTGGTGTAAAGAATGCAAAATACTTTGTCACTACTACCCATCTAACCTAAATACTCTCTGGGATCATTAGGAAGTCCCCCCCCCCTCTTCCTGCCTCAATAGTTTCTATAGCCTGAAGGGGATATGATCAAAGCTGTTGAACAGGTTTGGCTTAGGTTCTCCACTGTAATTACAGCAGTAACCTCCTCTTGAATGTACCTTCTCTTATGCCAGCCTGTGCTTGCTCATTCACAATGCATGAGACTCCCGAAGTGGCGGGAGGTGCTGCACGGGGTCTTTACTGTGTTTACATATGGGGATTGTGGGTAAAATGAGCAGGCTTGCCAGCTCCTGTGCTCTGTCTTTTCCTTGAGGGTTTCAGGAAATCTGTACCATCTACAAAGATTCCCTTTTCAGTACCTTTAACTCCAGAAGGTGGGAGGATTTGCTTCACAGGTGGTTGCTGAATTCTACCCCCAATGTGGTGCTGTGTTGCTAGTCTCTCTGATGCCCTGTTCCAAGCTGTGACATCCTCCTCTGGCACAGTCAGTATGGTGTGAACCATGTTATGCACTGTCTGAGAGTGTCAGGCAGTGTCTCCCCTTAACTGGAATGTGACCTAAGTTGGCCAGGCCACCACACAGGCTGTCAGGAAGGAGCTATGAGTCACAGCAGTGTAGGAAACTGCTTTGAAAGGAGGTATTTGTGTGAATGTCCGTAAAACCTTAAATGGTAAGCCTTGATTCATTTCCTCTAGCCATCCTGATAACAAATATAAAATTACTGCAGCATCTCTGTTTTAATCCCTCTCTGAGATGCTTCACAAACCTTTTCTACTGCAAGGAAGAATAGAAGCCCTAAAAGCTGATTTATCTGTAGAAGGAATTTGAGTGGTGGTGCCCATTCAGAAGCAGAACCTCTGGTAGCTACAGGGCATGTTGTGCATTTTGGTTTAGTCATTGGGATATGGCTGGTCTGAGCTCCCTCCTGGATTTGTGGTGTGTACTGGTGCAACCAGCAGGAGGAGATGGTTCTGGGCCAGAACCTCTAGGTCTATGCCAGCTTACAGTGAATGCACCTCTATTTGAAACGACTAGCATGTGTCTGTGATAAAGATGAAATTGCATTCTCATACCTCATGGGATTTATCTGTTTTCTTGTTGTGCTGTTCAGTGTCTTACATAATTGTCTAGTTTCTTTTCCTTGGAAGTGTTTTGGGATTTGAAGGTTGATTATTTAAAAAAAAAAAAAAAAAAAAAAAAAAAAAATTGGACACATTGTCACTCCTTCCCCTTACTTGCTTACTTACCCCGTAAATTACTGTAGCCTTATTTGTGACTTGCAATTATGGTTATTACTGTATGGTTATTAAGCAATGTTTTCTTTCTGATGTTTGCCTGCATTTGTTTTTCCAATATGTCTGCCTGGATTGTAAGCACGATTCAAAGACCTTCCTGGAAAATTAGTTGAATTGGAATTCCCTGCAGGACAACAGACTTGTAGAATCAGGGTTACACTGAACAAATACTGAGAAATAACAACTTAAGTGGCAATAAACCCCCCACCCCCCCCAGCATCCTGTGCGCACATACAAAGGTTGTCTAAGTTGGAGGGGGTTTCTGAGAGCCAATGGGTTTGGATTTGGCTAAGTCTGTGTGGAATTTGCATAGGTTTCCTCTGACTGTGATGGTTTTTCCCACAGTCCAAAGATGTATTTCATGATTTGATGATTCTGAATTGCACACTAGTCCTTTGTACGTGATTACCCTTTTATGGTCTGGGTTTCCATCAAGGGTGTACCCTGCTCCTGGGATCAGCTCCTGACCAAGCTGACTCTACATTGAACTAGCTGTTGTTGATTGGTAGATGGCTGTATTTGTGCCCATTTATTTGGATCACTTGAAAAATTCAATCAGATGGTTGGCAAAAGTAATCCTGCAGCTGTGGGCAGCAAGAACGCCGTTTCAGGTACTGGATCTTTCTGGCCACATTTTGATCACCACACAACTGACATGGTATTTTGATGCGTTTCCATGAGGAGCACTAAAGCTGGTTCTTTCATCCAGAAAATGTTTCCATTAAGCTTGAAGGTTGCTAGGTAACTGTACATCAGGCATTCTGGTACATTAATTGGACCCTGTTGCTGGGGATGAGATGTTCTCGAGCTCTTTTGGAAGTGGTCCCCAGTCAGCAGTGACTCACAACCAAATGAGAAGCATGTTTATTTTTTGGGTGCTGTCTGGAGCATACGTATCATCATCCACCCTTATCTCTCTGGTCACTGTGACACCCCTCCTTCTCAGGGACAGTATTGTTTGTATGTGAAGTCACGAATGGTTGTTGGAGGGCTCTTGCCATAGAAGCTGCTGCATAGGTGTTATAAGAGTAGGAAAATAGTCTCTGCTGATCCAGAGTCAGCTGTGTACCTGAGCAAAAGCTTTGCGCTTGGCCACACCCTCAATGCCTCTGTAAGCTAAAGGTAACATGTCCTCACCTGAAACTGGCACAGAGGCTTTTTTTTTTTTTTTGGACACAGAAGAAAGTCATAAATGTGAGGACATAAGCAGACTGGAATTTTGGCCATGTCTGTGTAGGCCCATCTAGGCAAATCCGGAACTGTGACCCAAATTAAACTGCTGTACTACCTTGAATTTTTAATTTTTGAATTTCGTACCTGCTCTCTCTGATGTAGTTAAATAAAATACGTACATTTGGCCAGGTGTATGCCAACAGTTAGCTGTACTGATTTTTATTTTGAATGCGGTTTGATATTCCATCTCCAGATATGTGGACATGTCCTGCAAACTTGAGGGCCAAACATCATTATATTGGACATGGCCTATGTGTAGCTGGGCTGTTGCTGAGCCTGGACTGTTTATCACAGGTAGTCTTGCATATGTTGGCTGTGTGTGTGTTTGTGTGTGCATGCAGCCAAGCAGGGAAAAATGAGTCACTAGGATCCAGTCCATTAAACTGTGACTAGATACTCTGCAGCAGTTCAAAATGGTCTCACGGGAACAAGCCAGGGCATAGTTAGATCAGTCTGCCACGTTGCATGTTTTTAGAGCCAGTTAGGGTGAAGTGTCATCACTGCCCTAGTGACTATAGTTGTTAACAAGTGGTGCTGCATTCATGATGGGGAGTGATGCTGATGGCATTGTGAAGAAACATTCTACAACGTGTCATATGATGGTATAGGGACCAGTGTCATTCCAGGATGGCTGCTTTTTTGTAAGCAGCACATAGCTGGCCCTGTGCACCACTTCTTTTTAATAAGCATAGGAGCGATGGCTTGCTCGTCATATGCATTTATTTCACTGATGCCTAAAATAACTCTTCCTCCTCAGAAAGTTCCTTTAAAATCTGTTTGGTCAGCACAGTGTGGAGGGAGCAGATGAGATATTTTCATAAAATCTAACAATCAGTGTTTCTGCCTGTTTGTCACAGAGCTTGGAGGAAGTGTTCTGCTAAGTTGTTCTGGGAGAACAATCAAAAGGTTTCTTATAGGGACATTATTGTTGTAGCCCACCACTATAGCCATAATTTGAGTGAACTGCAGGGAAGCAAGTCTCAGCTGTGCCAAAGAACATTGGTGAGAGGAGAGCTGCTACATATTCTGGGTGTGTCAAGTTCATCACACTTCCCAGGATGCAAACAAAGCCCTGACTGAGTGGCTATCCAGACATTACGTTGGCGGCAGGGCTCTGGCATGAGACCAGCTCAGAAGTGGGTCATTCTGGTGGAAAAGAGACCACCACCAATGCTTGGTCAGTCTCTCTCTCTCTCTCTCTCTCTCTCTCTCTCTCCCTCCCTCCTCTCACACTGTCCCCCACATCATTGTTGAGTGGTGCTTGATGATGGTGAAAGGGGAACCTTCAGTTGTGGTCCATTTCCATGACCTGCTCCTACAGCGCCACACATTGAAAGTCGGGGTTGACATTTTTTGTCTAGGGTTTTATTTGGTGCACAGTGCCTTGAAAAAAGTGTTATGTTATGTCTAAGAAGGCCTGAATATACACACAGAGCTCACTGTCATTCCATGGAAACAGACAAACAGGAGGAAGGAGCTCATACATGTAGGCTATGTTGTGCAACCTGTGCTCATTCTGAGCTCCCTCCTGGCTGCGGCAGCAGGACATTTGTCAACGTCTCTTGGAAAGTGCTGGGAAGCTGAGTGAGGCAGGGTTTCATGTCTGACAGCGTCCGATTGGCACCTAGAAAGGTGAGCTGATGGGCTCTGTTGCCTCCAACATGTTGCTAGGTGACAAGCACAACAAAATGCTGGTGAGGATGTTTTCTTATTGTTTTGCTTCTCATATTTTTTTCTTCTTTCAAAGTCTTTTCAAAGTCCTTCTGTTTCTGACAGAGCCCCCAATCTCCACCCTACCTTTGCTTTCAGCTGCTGTAAATTCTGATGTTCAGAGTAGCCATGCTTCGTAATTATTTAGAAAAAAAATGGATTATGAATATGCGGATCAATTCTGCTTTTCTGTGTGTGTATGTTTTTCTGATGTTTTGATGTGGAAAAACATGGAGGCCCCCCCCCCCTCCCCCTTTGTCAGCAAAAAAACAGGCAGATAGCTTCAGGACACTAAGGCTTTAAGTTGCATTAAGAATGATAGGAAGCTGGCAAGGTCTTTGAGATGAAGGGTGGGCAGTAGTTGGATATGGGATCACATTATGTCTGTTAGCCTCCACCCCAACGCTGTGCCTGAGCTATGTCGTGTTTTCTTCTCCTTTGCCCCACCCAAAGACTACACAGTGGCTCTAACAAAAGGCATTTCTATGTGTGCAGTCGGCATTGTCACACCCGGCTCCTGCTGGAATCGCACTGGCCACATTTCCCTAAATGCATTTGCTAGGACCCACTCAATCTGCTTTTGGCTTGAAAATGCACTTAGTCTTGTGTTGGGAGCACTGATACGAGTTCCTCTGGATAGCCCACATCGAGGCCCAGCCCAGCACGTCTTTGACTCATTTCCACCTTGGGCCCACTCAAGAAATTGGTCTGCCAGAAGAAGTGTGTCAGCTGTGTTTGCTCAGCCTGTTTTACAGTCCCCTGTGAGGAAGCTGCAGCAGCTGAAGGGTGGAAGAGGTGCCATCCGGTGTCCCAGGAAACTCAGCAGGGTTGGCCCAGGGTTTTAGGCCTGCTAATGAACACAGAGCCAGTTCTGCAGTGGTCTTTGTGTGTGTTACTGTGTATGTACTATGTGTGGCAGAAGCCTCTGCTATATAAAATCAGGTCTTTTTTCCCCTTTTTTGCTCTTCAATGATATCTCTGCTCTCTGCTTTCTTCTTTCACTTTGTCTTGCTCATTTTCTATCAATATATGGATCTATTGAGGCTGGTCTTGGCACAAGGGATAGTGGAGTTGGTAGAAGTGTGGCATTTTTTGATGACACCACAGCTTCAAAAGGGGGACTTCATTAGGGAAAAAAAAACTCTTCCTCTTTTAAAGTTCTATGCAGGTCAAGCCTGATGGTGGTTTGATATCTGTAGCTCCACGTGCAATCAGGTGTTGTAGTACATTGTGTCAACCATATGGCCACACTGATGGTGGCGTGTGTACGTCTTCCCGTCTAGAAGCTGTCCGGTCTCTGTCGAGTGTAACCTGTTCTGTGCCAGAAGAAGAACAAGTCTGTAAAGCACAGGTGGAGTTGTAGAACTCAGTGTTCAGTGATCTAGTTTTGATGTGATAAGTCCTATTTGTTACTGAGCAAAAGAAACCCCACCAGTCACTTCTGCAGCTAGCCGGAGTCTGAGAGCAGGGTGTGCTTAGAAATTGATGTGGTAGTGAACATGACACCACATTATTTTACCTGAGTAGATGAAGAATGAAGATCAGTTGTATGTCAACAAATGTTTGGCAGAATTAACTTCCAAACTGAATCGAAGTAGATTATTTTTTGAGATAGTGTTCCTTACACTAGATTAGTCACAGATTAATGGCCACTGTCTCCCCACCAGTGTGGAAACATACAGCATTGTACAGCTCTTAAAAGTGCGCATCACCGTAACTTGTAAATTGCTCATATTTAAGTACTTAGTGTACCGTTTTCCGCAAGTTTTTTGTAAGCGTCTTGCAAATGCAGCCACCTTCGTTAACGCTTAGATTTGTTTCCATTCACTGTTACCTGAGTGCACCTCTATTTTTTTTTTTTGACTTTTCTGGAAGCTGGGCTTAAAGGGTACTATGAGTTCCCTCCATAAATGAAAAATGCCATAGACTACTTTGGCATCTGTCAGCATCTTGTGTCTGTAAAAACCTCACGAATGAGATGTTTGAGACATGTTAGACTTCTTGTTTGTACAGTAATCATAGTGTTTGTTAAAGACTTCCTTATTTGCTGAGTGGTTCTGAGTATTTTTGTGGGGCCCTGTGCTTTTTTGGCACATGAGGATTGCATAAAGAACACGTGTCTGGGTCTGCAGTGGGTTCCTCAGCACATACCACCTTCACATTGTCTCATATCGCACCAGTGAGGTTTATAAGCTTTCTAAAAACAGATTGTCTGGAAAAGTTTAAGTATTTTCAAATGAACTCACACAAATTTGTGGACATACTATAGGCTTGTAAACCTACAAAACAGTGACTAACCAGTCATTGCAGTCCAGCTGGTGTAAAGCCTGTGCTCTCAGCTGTCAGTGCAGAATATGAGAAATTGACTTGTCTTGGCGAGTACACTGGCAGGTTTAACCACCTTGGATTTTTATCTTGAGCATTTGACTATCACTTAAGTTATAATTCTGTTTTGCTTTTACTTGCTCATCGTAGACAGTACGTAATCGCGAGGACCAGTGGTACAAACTTTGTCAACCTAGGATGCATTCTAAATGATATAAAAAATAATCAGATGTAATTGATGACAAGTAAAAGGACTTACTGGCTCCTTGTGTTGAGTGGTCAAGTTACAAATTTTCAGATATCTACCTATTTTCCAGTTTCTTTTTATAGCATTTTATTCACCGTGTATTCTAAAAGTTTGTAGAGAGAAACACAACCTGTGTTTACATGACTGTCCGGTAGGTTCTAGTGAAACTCGCCCAAACAGGATCAGAGTCTGGGACTCCTTTAATTCCTCTGCCTACCAGTGTTTACAACTGGTGTTTGTTGTTCCTCAGTGTTCTGTAACAAGGGGAGGAATGTTGTTAATGCTCGTTAATGGGGTGAATCAAACACAAATTAGAACAGAATAGGAGTTTCTAGACATTTTTTATTTCCAGGCATTTAAATTAGTCTTAATTTTAATGTGGCTTGAATTTAAACAAAATATACATTTTCCTCATGTCTTTCCCCAAAGGGTAGTGTCAGGCTTGTTACATAAACTTCCAACTACTTCATATAGGTGGGTTTTTTTTTTAACTCTATTACAGGCAGCATAGCAGGAATTCAAACCTTTGACTACAAAGTGATGCCTCTGAGCACAATACCACCCTCTGTTAAAATAAGTATTTTATAGTGTTTTTATTTGTAGGATTTAAATTTTACATTTTTACATAAATTGCATTTTGTAATTGCATTTAACTTCAGAGTCCCTTTTACTAAGTAGCAATTAGTAAGAACATAATACAGGAATCCCTCAGTATCCAAATTTTCATTTTCATAGCTCTTGTTAAATTAATACCTGTACATTGGTATCAGAATGGAAACTTTTGCTATAATGAATTTTTATCCAAAGCTTATCCATAATAAAAATCCAAAACATGATAAAAATTTAAATAAATCTCAAAAATCTATGAATGAATATTGTGGAGTACCATATAGTGTTCTATAATAAAATGTTGCCATATGTATTGTAATAATATGTAATATGAACTATACATACAGTACCATGTGTTGTAAACATGCAGATTAATAACAACATTAAGTCTTTCCTATTTAGCTAACTGATGTTTAGAGTATTTTGTCATGTTAAGATCATGGGTTGATGGTTATATTGGTGATGGTTTCCTGATGAGGTGAGAGCACAATTATTTATTCATTTTCTTTCCCCCATTTAAAATAATGGGAAATAGACACTCTGAAAACTTTGATATCCATGCACTTTCAGGGACACACCGTATTTCGATATTAAGGAATTACTATAAAATTTGAGTTCAGTACAAATCGCTAAAATAACTAACTAAATAACAAATTTATGTGGCTAACTTTTTAATTAACTTTGAAATGCATTCAAATAAGCCTAAAATGAATAATATAGAAATGCACAACAGTAATAGCAAAAATGAGAATGGATTTATATGCTTGGACGATTCTGTTAAGGTCTTGGATAGAGTTGTAATAAATAAATAAATAAATAAATAAATGCTGGAACAACATTTTGAATAAGAGCTAGTTTAAATGAAAAATTATAGTTTTCATAAACTCCTGATCAACTGTTTGCCTTTATTGATATTGATCACCAACACTCAAAATGCAAGATAGGAGCTGTAAACAGTTTAGAGGTGATCTGAATTTCCTGCACTTCAGTTTAAAAAAAGAAAAATATATCTGGTATCTTTAATATGAGAATAAACAGCCGTGCATAGAGAGAAAATCTGATACTCATGGTTTAACTGTCTTCCCCTTACTTTTATGATCACTGCATGTTCAGTTAAAGGACTTTGGTTTTTTCTTCTGATTACCAAAAGACATTGATTACACTAGAAAGTAGCTGTTCTGCCTCTGAGTAAATAAAATGTGCACTTCCTCTAAAATGTAAGCATGAAATGGTTTAGCACCATGTGAAAGGAGCTCAGCTGAGTGTTATTTATGTTATATCACAGGTGGACTAGTCATAAACAGATATTATCCTGCAAAGTGTCTAGTAAAGGTTCACGTAAATATAAACATATGCACACAGAAACGATGCGGGAACATGCATGTGCAAAATGTGAGACAAGGCAGAGGCTTCACTTGTCTTTAGGATGCTGTTCCAGTTGGGGTCAGTGGGAGGAGGGGGAGGAGGAGGAGGCTGCCTGTTTGCGTTCTGTGCTTTCTGACCTGAATGTGTTTAGCCTCAGGCCACTGGGACAGCCTAATGAATTTATTATAGACTCACAACCTAATGGGGGGAAACATTTATTTTTATAGGCTTGTAAATGTGCAAATTGCCATGCGATCATTGAGAAATGATACCTGTGAGAAATCAGTTTTTCACTACTAATTTGCAGCTATATTTACAGTTTGCCAAAGTTGTCTTTGGAGACACATAGATGTGTTCTAATATGTATGGCATAGTAGCAAAACTATAAAAGAAAAGTAACTACTGCTGAGTAGGCACTGGATATTGGTTTGATTTGCAGAATCAGAAAAAATAGAACTGCATCAGTATAACGACAGTGTTTGGGCATGAATTGCAATGTTGTCAGTGCTGCTCTGCTTTTCTCAACGTTGTCAGCTTGCTGGATTATGGTGCAGGATTTTTTATTTTTATTTTTTTAAACAGTCGACAGTGTGTCCCATGTCTTTCTGTCCATTTCAACTTTTTGACACACTCTCAAAAGGACTGTATGAATTGGCAGCCTCTTGAAGAACCAAAGCAGTACATCTATGATTATGGCAATTTTGTTAAAAAGACCTGGTGTTTAAGGCAGGATAAAGAAGAAAACAACGTGATGACACGTGTTATTATGTGCTCTGATAGAAGCCTGGCAGTCATCATACGATACTGGGGTAAACATCCGGCCAGCAGTCATGACCTGGCTGCAGCTGCTTGACCCGTGCTGGACGTGCGTGTGCGAGCTCAGTCAGATTAGAAACAGGCCGAGGTTCCGTTGACCCAACCAGCAGGCCCATCTTGGCCAAGACCCAGGGGTCCGTTTGGGGGGGAGTGATGTTGACTGGAGGTGTGAGTGTATGGGAGTGCTCTGCTGTCAGTTTTGCAAAATTCACAGGCTGTTAGCTATGACTGGTCTTTGCACCACGTAGTAAATTTTTATATACTGTATTAAAACAAGTGATCTGAGAAAGACGAAGCTGGATTACACTTGGATTACAGTACCAGAGTTCTTGTTATCCTAAAAACTTGATTTCAAGTTAAACTGAGAGGATTTATTTATTCTTATGTTGGTAGAGTCAGCCGTTTTTGCTTGTCATAACTTTTTGGTTGTTTCAATTCTCAAAAATGTAGGAAATGTAGCCATCCCTCGGTTTACTAAATTAATGAGTTTCTGGAAGTGATCCGTGTACTGAAATTTCATATACCAAAAGCCTATTTCTCATCGTTTTAAATGGGGGAAAAACAATGCTTTCCCAGCCCATCTGAAAACTCCGAAACAGTTTTACCAGATACCACTAAAACACAGTACAACACCTGATTTCAGCTGATTTTCAGCCTTCTGATGTAAGGCATTTCAAAACCGATCACCTAAGTATGAAATAACTTTTAACTACTTTCTTTTTGGACATGAGTCACACAAATTTCATTATACCGATTTTTCATTCTGGAAATCAAAAATTGCTTATTAAAACATAAGCACCATTTAACAAATTTTGTATAAAGAGGCTTTGTAAATCAAAGGATCGATGTGCAATCTAAATAAATTCCGGCATGTGTGAGAATTGATCCTGTCAGATAGCAAACACTTTCTCCTTTGCCAGACACAACCAGCAGCTCTTTAAAACCTTGTGTAAATTCTAATTAGGATTAGGCAGAAATGTACAAAAACCTTTCTCAGCCTGGAGAGGTTTTGGGGGGTAATTCAATTAGATATTTGTGTACTGGAGGACATTGAGCAGGACCTTTTCATGAAAAGGGAGAGTTTTGACTGACAAACCCATCAGCAGCCGTGAACCTGGATAGTGACTTTAATGTCCTCAGACTATAGCTCAGCTTTGACAGATGTACAGGTGTTTTTACTAGCCATGCCCACATCGGTCGTCTGTCACCACGGCAGAAAGCCCTGGAGCAGGTAGCTGCCATTGATACTTGCACAAGCAGAAGTTTATTTTTTCTTCTGCTTTGCAGTTTTCCTCTCAGCAGCCTGTTGATTTATCTCAATTCTTAACTGTATCTGTTGGCTCAAAAATGGAAAATCTGGACTCTACCATAAAGTTCTATACTCTAACATTCTGTGAAAGATTGATCAGTGCTCTGTGTCACTGTGGTGAGAAGAAAATTAAACAAATTTATTCCTGACATTGAATTTATCTAGTGTAGACTTGGGATCTTTTAAACTAACTCTGTACTTCAAAGCAGTTTCTAAACAGTCTCCCGTTTTGAAGGTTTTCCACGATTCTTGCGCTTTCTGCCTGATGCGTGCACCACTTCCCTGCCCCCAGCAGCCCGTCTGCATCACGCACAGCACACAATACTGAACAGTTGCCTCACAACACACCTCGCCCAGTGGGGGGTTTCCACATCACACGGAGTCCTGCAGTGGGCCTCCACCTTTTCAAAGGCATAGGCTTGGGGAGACAAAGAAGGCCTTGTTTTGGTGGGGCTCCAGCTCACTGGGTCCCGGAGGCTGGCTGTGGGAACGCAGTGTCTGTTCCTCTTTGGCACAGAGCTGGTGGAATGCGCGTGTTTGCCGAGTGCAGCGCTGCTGAGACAGTACAAACAGACGCGTGTTTGCCAAATGGCAGCATATTACCATCTCTGTGCTGTGAGTGTGGGTCTGGGGCCCTGGGCCCTGAATGGGCCCTCCTGTCTCAGACCTGAAAAGACAACAGTGCTGAAGTCCCAGAGCCCTGTTGAGTTTCCCTGGAAGCAAGCGCGACTTTGTTGCACATCCCCCGTCTCCCAGCCTGAACAGGGGTCCAGAAGAAGGCTGCTTTAGGTGGTGGGGGTGGGGTAGTCTTCTCTACCTCAATGGCATACCTATGTAAAAAGCTGTCAGATAAAGGGCTGAAGTTTTATTGGCCTTACAGAGCAGAACTGCTGGGACATTCCTTTGAAGATTAAACCTCCGTCCTGTTTGACCCTTCCCGAAAACTCTCAGGAATTTAAATCATTAGCGCCCCCCCCCCCATGTACACCCATCCCAAATCCCTCATTCCAGCCTGTTGCCACTCTCTTAAATAGTGCACTGAAGAACACTGTCACACCCAGCTCTCATAGGTCTGGAGCTCAGTTCATATTCACGTCAGAAGGAACGATCAGATCTGGCTCAAGTGCTCCATCTATAACATTCCAAACCATTGTATTGCTGCAGTGCTTGTAACCAGTATAACACGATCCCTGTGTTTTTATTTTTATCTCTGTAAAATGCAACTAATTTGCATTGGTCTGAGGGATCACTGGTCAGCGTCGAGTTTGCAGTCATCCTTAAGGAAGAACTGCAGAGCAGGTTGATAGTGAAGATAGTCTTTTGATTTCTATGCCTTTAATCCCTTGAAGTGTTTTTCCTTCTACTGTAGTTCTGATGCGTAATGATATATCACCCTTTCTGTTCAGCTGGAATTTTATCTTTGCTCAGATGGTCCCATAGAAAAGTGTGCTCTGACATTTGTTGAAGAAACTGTAAGCTTAGACATAAGAGCTAATGAGTAGTTGCCATGTCCTATGCATGTAATGGGGCTTTATAACGCATTTATAAGGGGGTCAGTAGAGGCTGCAACCTGGCCCAGCACTATGCACCTTCCGTGTGTCTATTAAAAGCTGCCTGCCACAAAACTCCCCCAGGAGGAAGA
This sequence comes from Arapaima gigas, assembly GCA_900497675.1. Classification (NCBI taxonomy): domain Eukaryota; kingdom Metazoa; phylum Chordata; class Actinopteri; order Osteoglossiformes; family Osteoglossidae; genus Arapaima; species Arapaima gigas. The sequence continues at coordinate 2,196,450 of UFQX01000178.1, forward strand.
CTGTATTGTTGGCCTTCCTCTAACTTCCTTGTCCCAATTAATAGAGACCTCTAAGGAGCCCTTTGGGGCACCACACACTGTCAGCAGGAGCTTCAGAACTGCTGAGACCAACTCCAGACTCTCCAAAAGCAGCACCAGACTTTTCTGTAAACACTTTTTTTATTTATCAATTTATCTGTCTTGTTTATTTTTCTCTGCTGTCTCTTTGCAGCCTCTTGATTTCAAATTTCTTGCCACTATTTCTAAGGGAAAAGGATATAACTGACGTATTTCTTGCATGAGAAGTTATTCATGTGGACACTCACTGATGTGGTCTGTCAAAATGACCAGTATCTGCAACATTTCAATTCTAATTTTTTGCTAATTAGCTCCAGTTTCTATTGATGCAGTAACTACGTGGAATGTTTATATTGTTGAGAATGCAAATATAAAAATGTTTGGAGTGGAAAAGAATAACATTTTACAGGTTACAAGCTTCTTTTGTTAACTCAAAAGCTGTTCTCATTTCAGTCTTTTCCTTCTGTTTTTTATGCAATAGACATGTGTCCTGTAAGTCTGTCATCACTGTATAAGTGTGCTGTCGATATCAGCTTCAAACTTTTTCTTCATGTATAAACACAGTTGCGATAATTGTTAGTAGATTTTGCTTCCGTATCTCACCAGATTTCCTCCACCCTACCCTTTCCTCAAGTTTGTGCCCAAGTTTTTTCATAGATGCAGCTCTACAGGCGCATTAGTCTGGCAAAGGAACAAATAAGTGGATCTGGAATAGCATCCTTGTCATCAGAAATTGCAGGTGTTGCTACAAGCTCTGAAGCTTTGCTGTGTTCCCAGACTCCATCTTGCCAAACTGGGCCTTCCTCACAATGTTGTTTGGGTTTCGGACGTTACGTTTTCCCATTATCAAAAATTGTTTTTCTTTGATGCTGGTAGTTGTTTGATCTCCTGTTTTATCTAAGTCATGTAAACTTCTCCATAATGGTGATAAACAGTGCAGATCATCAGTGCATCTTACCCAAATGAGTGATAACACAGCAGAAGCTAAGCAAATACAACCTTAATGTTATAACTTCAGAGCACTGAGTCATGGTGTCTTCTTGATTAGTTTGTATTTTCTAGCACGTGTTTCATTGGACCTTGATTTCTGTGTTTTGCTGAAAACACAAACACCCACGGACAAAAGCCCACGCAACAAACTTTGCTCAGTTGCGTACTGTTTATTGTAGGGAACCACATGGAACCAGCTACATTCCAGTAACACACAAACTCCTATACCTACTTTTCCCTCGTGTTGCAAGACCTTTGCTTGGAAAACTCCCAATGCCTGTTGTGGGCCTGCACAGAGCATGTGCTGAGGCTGCTTCAGTTTGTTTCACAAGCGCTTTAATCCATCATAACCATATAAGCATGATAAGCAATTATGGCACAGCAGCAGTTAAGGACATCAAGTGCTAGAGATGTCCCTGCCAAATAATAGACTGTCTAACACTGATACCATGGCTGAGTACGTGTGGTGTTTCTGTAGTTCCACTTTTGTTTCAAGTTTCTTTATGTGCGTGCGTGCGCGCGCACACACACACACACACACACACTTACAAACAGCATAATTAAACGTGGAAAAACTGCTTCCATTTTTGGCTGCCTATCAGTAGCTTCGGTTAGATTTCCTGTTTATAGTGAGAAATGCCCCCCCAGACCATGAGATGGGGATTGTTTTCAGTATTGTGCTAGTAGAGCTACAGTGGCTTCACCCTTGTGGGGCAGACCTGGTGGAAGGACAGGCAGAGCTCTTTGGGCTCCACAGGCAAAGGTGTTCTTGTATGTGTGTTTGCACTACATTGTGAATGAGGGACTCAAATTAGTATAACAGGGCCTTGAATATAAGCAATTATAATTGTTCAGAGCTATAATGTCGCTGTGGATTTAGTTATGATGGAGAACTTCTGCTGTCTTACTCGAGCTTTGGATTTGTTCCTTTGAAATGTGAACCCTGTTCTCGCTGAATTAACTATTGCACCATCTTATTATTGTTTAGTCAGGAAACATCATGAAATCAGTGTGTTTTTGCACAAGTGGAAATGTTTAGTTACAGCACTCTGAGTCTAAGTGATGTTCTCTCTACCATGTACAACACAGACATTTTGAGTGTGGCTGTATGGAGGCTTGTGCTCATCTGTTTGTCAGACCCTGCTTTCCTTGCAAGGGTCTGTTCAACAAGGATTCTGTTTAATTGCTTGGGGTTTGGCCCATTCCTGCTCTGTAATTTGCCAAAAAACCCCACTGGCTTTAAGTCATTGAGGAATGTGCATTTTCCCATTCAAATACCTCTTAGCTCAGTGATGCTAGATCTGTCTGTTAAATATTCTTAACAATTTTGCAGGACATTTATTGCCCAGAAAGGCTAGTTCAGTAAAGTAAAGTGTTCAAAGTTTTGTACTCCTTCCGAATATTATATAGCTGTGGCTGAGTGGAGGATTTGTCTTTGAAAATAAACAAACTATTACCTGTAAAATTCATTATGGTGGTCCTGTGATTTATAACTATGTACTGTACTGAAAAGTATTGTGCTGAGAGAGGCCTAAAATGTGTTTAGCAGCTCTGAGCTCTGCGACTGCTGCCTCTTCTCAGGTCAGCTGCGGAAAAATCAACAGTACCTCTGGATTATCTTAGAATTTCCCTAGAAACAAAAAATGGAAGAAGGAAAAGTTAATGCCTGTCTTCCACAGGAGCAAATTTAGTCAAGGATTTAATGCCCCAAATAAAAAAAAAGTTACTGGGAGTTTCAGCAGCATCAGTTCTGTCAAATGTTTCTTTTTTATTTGTTGTCTTTATGGTGTTTACTGCTCACTTGTAGAATGCACGAGGTGGATTTGAAACATATACCCTGTTTACAGTAACTTCAGCTTTGCTCCATTTAAGCCACAAATATGAGGTCTTCAACAAGCCTGTGAGATGAGGCCTTTTTGCTCCCTCCTCCTACACTTAAGACCCCATGCCTGGGTGCCCCATGCTGCTGACTGTACAAAATATTCAGGAGGACACTGAAGAATAAGCACAGTGCAGCGTTTACATTAAACCTCTGGAGTACTTTTATTTTACAGGTAATGGTGCCACTATCAGTTCTGTGGTCCACTAGCTCCTTGGAGATGCACCACTGACTTGGCCGTCGTCCCGTCGTAATAGAAATAAGGTCAATGGCAAGCTTTCAAGGTGCTGCTACTCCACAGTGCCTTAGGATAAAAAGCTTCTCACTGCTGGTTCCCAAAGAGATGTGAGATTGGCTGTGTGGATTTTTGAGGTCTTCCCTGTCCTTTCAAAGGAAACAAGGGGCACAATCCTCAAGCATGAAACACAATAAAGGGGATGAACTCAAGATATTGTTAGCAGTGGTGACCCTAATTTTGGACTCTAAGGTCCAGTAAGCCATGGGTCAAGTAACAGTCTCCATATGTGGCAACTGATCTCACTGTGCAACCAGACTGTCTACTTTTTTCTGTTTGTCTCACAAGTCTCCATTTTAAGTATTTAGAAAAAGTCTACGCAATGCTTTTTTTTTCTCACTAGAGAAACTGCACGTCTGCTGGCTGAGATGGGATGAGCTGCAGAGCCGTGGGGGCGCAGTTATAAAAACACATGGTACCAATAGCTGGAATGTTTCCCTTGGCTAGAGAGAGTGACATGGAGTGTGTTTCAGTCGTTGTGACAGCTGGCTCTCTTCTCTCCATAGGGCCTGCTGAAGTGCCGATGATGTCACCCAATGGATCCATTCCTCCTATACACGTGCCCCCGGGTTACATCTCCCAGGTAAGAGGTGCTGCTGATGTCCAGGCGTTCTGCTGTGTGCAGGCCCCCATGAGACATGGGGACAAGTGTCATTACACCTCTGTCAGCAGCCAGTTCCTTTTGTTTACAAATGTTCAGCAATACAAGCAAACCTGATTCTGTTCAGTGGTCATAAATTGCATACTGGCATCACTGTTGTGCATGTTTGATGTTCATGTCATTAAGGCATGTTTGTTTTTTACTCCTTTTTGTTAGACTAACCCAGTGTCTAAGAGTCATGCATAATGCTGCACTAGAAGGAAAGCATGAATAATAACTATAGGAAGCAAGAAAGCTATAAATGTAACATGAACTTTTGACATCAGTTGTTCAACCATTGTAATTGATTTGCACTGTTCTAGCATTAACAACATTTTAAATATTGTTTGCGAGTGATAAGCATACATTTTGAAACGTCAACAGAGCTCCAGTCCATAACGTACAAGTTGAAGGAATGTTGTTTCTGAATGTGGCGCCCCCTTGTGGCAGCGTCAACTTTTTAACCCCTACGTATGTCAAAATTCTGCCATGTAAGAATTGGAATCAATGGGGAAACCCACTTCCCCCTATTGGACGTCTGTGTGAATATGGAGATCCTTCCCACTCTATTCCAGATCCTCTCTACCCTCAGCCCTTAGACGTGCTACACAAGCTTGTTGGCTTTCCTGGACTGCTCTCAAGCACAGCTACTTTGGTTTCTGCTCCAGCAGTTCCCTCATAAATCCTCTCCACATCTTCCCAGCTTATTTTCTATTCTTCTCCTTTCCCTCGGGTACATCTCTTGCTTCCTGTGAAGATTTCATTGTAATAGGGCAGCTTCATGTAAAAATAACATTTTAAAAGCATTCTGCCTTGTTTGTGTTGTCTATGAGATGACTGCTATAAAAAAGGCTGAATGAAAAAGTATCCCCCGCATGTCACAGCGAGATCCCTGAGAATGTTCCGTCGCGGCAGTGACCTCTTTAATTACAATATACCGGTTCCTCTAACATTCTGTAATGTTTTGAACAAAAAGAGTAGTGCCAAGTGTGTCCATTTTTTCACCATCCTAATTAACCAAGTCAACCCCTGTTGACAACATCAGTCACTCCCTGTTTTGGTGCAGGACATCTAATATGTAGGACCACTCATGATGATTGTTCTGTGACTGGCTGATGCTGAAGGGATGACATTGGAGGAATTTAGGAGGGGTAGTAAAATGGTAACGGGTGTTATTCCTCAGTGGGTGTAGTTGTAGAAAGAAACCCTGAGGCCTGGTGGTCAGAGTTTTCATAGGTCACAGCTTAATCAAAGCCTGCTGGGAAAATGGACTCAGTATCACCACCCCAGTGTTGCTATAGTCTGGTGACTTGCTGAAGACTTACAGAAACCTGGTCACCAAGCTGTGAACGCTGACGCAGAGTTGGAGAGAAACACGCTAAACCCCACACAGGGCCTCTCGTGTTGGTCACCGTAGTGCCACTGAGCCTGGGGTTGACTGGAAACTTGGCCAGCATGCCAGCAGCGAGCGGGAAGGAGCGTCATGCTTACGCAAGCCTCAGTGCCAAACAAGCCTTCTGGCTTCAGCAGCCAGGGGGTGGGGATGGGGGTCAGGCTGGTGTACCTGTGCGGCGCTATCACAGATATTGCTGAACAAACGTTGTCATCTTGTGTCCTTATACTGAACTCCTTCAGTGTTCACCTAAAGTGTGAATTTATTGTAAGCAACATGCTTTGGTAGTTAATTGCTTGCTCACTGCCCCTAGAGTTGCAAGTGGAACCACCCTGAGAGTCACTGTCCTTTGCTAAAGCCACTGAGTTCACCTGTGGTGCTTTCCAGCATGTCTGAGCTTACATAAGAGGTCCCTGCTCAATATGCACATTCTCAAAGGCCAGTTAGCAGATCCCGAGCACACAGTGCCATCAACTGTGGCCTTGCTTGCATGTAAACACCATTGTTTTTGTCCTTGGAAGTAACGTTCTGTGATGACGATGATGGTCCTGTGTGGCACAGCTACCAATGTCTTCAGAAAGCACTGCTTCAGCCCCACTGTGGTTCTGTTCCCGTGAAATATACTCTGCTTTTAATCTGTTTTTTCCAGCTTTCCTACCACTCTATCCTCTCAGTATTTAATAAGCAGCACGTTTTTTTCCCTTATTTTTGCCGAAGCTGGTGTGGAGGAGGGGAAAGATCCCTGATTTGTTTTGTTTTTCTTTTTTTGTTTTTTTTTTTTTTTTGACAATCGTGTGTCAGGGTGTAACAGGAGGGCAGGAGAGGATAGCTGTTCTTTGGAACACTTTAGGTTTTGTGTCACACAACAAATGGAAAGCAGTGAAACTGAATACAGATAAGTTCTTCCTTTTCAAGCTGCAAATCCCATCCAAGTCAGAACATGACTTGAGCTCTTGATAAGCATGTGTCTTCTTACAGTGCCACAATACATATTTAGAAAAGTTTGCTGAAGACATGAGGTCAGAAGTTCACGCCAGCTCTCCAAAACCTTTTACCACAAACTTTTACTGGATTACTGAATCCTTTTCTTTGGCCTGACCCACAAATGCGGAAGATGCAAACAAAAGGGATGTCCTTTAACGGCAATTTTACCTCTTCATATTTAACATTTGATTGGGGGATTTAACTCAGCACAAGGAGATTCATGCGCTTTACCTCACCATCTTCATATCTACAGGTGTTAGAGGACAACACTGGGGTCCGACGGGTGGTGGTGACTCCCCAGTCTCCGGAGTGCTACCCTCACAGCTACTCACCAGCCATCTCCCCCACCCACCACCTGCCGCCTTATCTGACCCATCCCCACTTCATTCCTAACTCGCCCACACCCTTCTACCCACCAGTGAGTCCAGGAGAGATTCCCCCGCACCAGTACTATCAGCATCACCTTCCCCACATGTATGGTGAAGGTAAGGCATCCACATGCATGAAACATGTTTGTATATGGTGTTTCTGGGAGAATAATGTCACAATTCCTTTTGAAGGTCAGGTATGTCAGGGCTGCTGCCACTTCACAGTACAAATGTGTTGCATGGGGGAAAATGGGTCTCCCTGCAATGTTGTTAAATGCCAACATCTGAAACACCACGTAATGAGCGATAACAAAACTGTACAGTCAAGATTCTGTCAGCACACAACGATACCATATTACTGATAACAAACAGTAACATGACAATCGGTGCACACACTCTCCATGTGGTGATGAATGAAAGGTGAAATGTAGTCCGTGCTGTAACACTACAGGGATAGTGAAAAGCATGTGACCACTGAAGTCTATGACCACAACTGTCTATTTCCTATTTCCTTCTCCTGGTGGTGCAGAGATCATCCCTGTGTATGGCATGTCCAGCTACATTGCCAGAGATGAGCAGTACAAGCCACAGTCTAAGAAGGGCAAGGTGGACCGTCAAAACCGTCTCAACAGCCCACCCTCCTCACTCTACAAGGGCAGTGCAGGCAGTAACACTGTCTACAATGGCAAGGGCCATATGAGTGGGGGCGGAGGGGGCGGCAGTGCCAGCCCTGGTGCCAAGAAGCCAGAACGCCGTGCTCGGAGTAGTCCCAGGACTAGCGAGCAGGACCTTCAGGGTAAGTACACCATGACATGCGTCTACCAACCTGCCCAAAACCTCCGTCCCATTAGATGACACTCCTCCACCAAGTGGACTGTGACTTCTCTGACTAGTCCTCTTGATACTCCTTTGGATATTTGTGAATAACAGTGATTGGATATGTGGGATGACGAGCGTAGATATATCCCAGTGCCTGTGATCGTTCTCTGCCAAGCTGACAGTGTCATGGATGGTCTGTCAGTCTTGGGTGATTACTGTAGATGACTGTCAACTGCAGTCGTGATTATTTTAATGACGGTAATTTCACAATCTGTCTCTCAGATTGGAGTCATTTATTATAATGTAAGTATGTAATGTATGTAATGAAAGCCAGTAACTGAAAAACACAACATCTTTGTGATTATGAAAACTAAGTTCACTTTTGCACTTTCTATTAAGGGAAAGTACTTGTAGAGTATCTTGAGAAATGTGTTTTTTCTGTTTATCTTCATAGTAAACTTTCCTTATTCACTGTTTTTAGCTTAATGCTTAATCAAAGCTTTAGCAGAAGAACAGTGGCACACTGAGTGTTTGAACAGTCTCCCTCAGTGTTAAGGCAGCTGTCACTATGGCATTCGACTCCGACCCTCTGTCGTCATCTTTCAGGCTGCATCTCCTGCTTGCGATACTGATGGTCTTTTGATTCATTTACTTTTGCTGGGAGGGCTATCTCTTCTGCCCGTAATTTCCCATTTCTCCCGAAGCGTAGAGGACAATGTGAGAACTTGAGTTGTTGTGGAAACGGCACAGCAAGAATGCAAAATTTTTTCTTGGTGCTCACAATGTGGCTCTTGTATGTAGGTAACTCCACCTCCCAGTAAGTGGCCAGAAAAGCCAGTCTCACTTTCTCATCAGCAGCCTCAGATATGTAGGCCATCCTAGGCGAATCACCCAGCAGTTTGCAACCACACAGGGAATATAATGCACTCCTTGGTCTTAGAACTCCACAGGGAATTATGAACACTATTCACCTGCACTGCTGAGTAACAAAAACACTCAGTTTACCTGCTGTGTTAGCCTGTGTATATTAACTTAATTATATGGTGTGAAAAGCGGTACAGAAGAAATTGTAGTAAACCATTGATTATGTGAACATCTGAGATTATCAGCTTGTGCACATTTGAATGTGCTGACAGATCAGCGAAGAATGACCATGTTTCAGAGCGGATTATTAAATACACGGGCAGGTGAAACCTTAGAAACCAACATCAGAAACTCGCCCAGAATAGAACACTGTCTTTGTGTCTGTTACTTATTTCAGTGTTAACATGTGAAAATATATTGAAAATTCCAGTGATGCTCAGGTGATTTGATTTTTTAGAAGTGGTTCAGTATGTGAGCCTTGTAGTCTTTTTCTTGTTTCATGATCTTGTTGATAAGCAAGTCGTCGTCTTTCTTGGCCATGGAATTTTTTTTAAAGACCATCTGAAAATTTGACATTTCAGTTCATTTACAATTGGGTGAATGCACCCTTTTCAGTTTTTTCATGTAACAAAAAAAGGCAAATTTAGTCAAATTTTGTTCAAACAAGTTTTGAACTGTGATTCATTTATAAACATGCAGCACAGTTAAGAACATAACGAATGTGTAGTTAATTAATGTATACAGGAGAGTCTCCAGAAATACCTTGGATGTGGAAATAAAGCTTCAGATGCTGTCAGGTGATGGTGCTTGGTAAGATGTGCTTTAGCTTATCAGTCTCAGCGGAAAAGAGTACCTTGTTGCTGTATGTACAAGAGCAGGAGAAATTTTGAGTATACCTGCTAGAATCTCTCTATTTTTGGAACCAGATGACTTGAGCAGGGAAACAGTTGACATTTTTCCCAGTTGTTCAGGAACAATTCCCAGATGCAAGATACCTGTGGGTTGCTTCACTTTCACTCTTTGCTCTAGTTTGCCTCATGGAAGTGTTGCTCAGGTGTCCTTAGACAGACACATGACTGGAAGGGTAAGTATGGAAATGACACACAACCACATTAAGAATTTTTTTATGGCACGATGAGTGAAATAACTGACCTTTTAGACTGTCGACATCATATTTTCTTTATAGTTTGTGGAAAAGGGAAAATCTTAGTATTATGAACATACCTAGCTTGGTCTATAGTGAGCTGCGCTTCCAGTTAGTTTGTAGTTTGTCTTGGTCTGACAAAACTATTTTAAGTTTCATAACTTATACTAAAAATGTACAGAGTCCATCACAATAATTAGTGTTGACAAACAAAGAAACCAACCTTCAACTTGCATTTTGATCATACTGTTCTAATGATATTATTAATGCTATTATTAATGCAATTGCACATTGTTCCCTTTACAACATGTTTGTCAGAGCAAATCATAATTTAAAGCTCACAAAATAATTGCCCAGTTAATTGTCTCAGAAGGGTCAGGGTTACTTTTTGTGCCCAGGGCAACACAGCACCATTAATTTTGAGCCTTACCTTTCATGTAGCCGTATGTGAGACAGGATGAGTGGATTTTCGCCACAGAGGAAGAAAAGGGTCTCATCTTAGCTCTTTTGAGTGCAGTGAGGTGGTCTTTTCACACATCAGCTGTCCTAACACCACACAGCCAGTTAGAGAGTTGTTTACTGCTGCTGTGCAGGTTCCCCTGTGGCGATCAACAGGGACATTGCACTCCTGCACCATTTAATGTGTTGGTGTCTTCATGTCTCCACCATACTTTGCTGTTCATTCAGGGTTAACATGGCCTCTGTCACCAGATGCTAACAGCCATACTTCAGTGGAAGGACGGTAGTTGTGTTGACTGTAGGTTTCCCTGAAGACAAGTACAGACACACACTGTACTGCATCCTCTGTGTGGTGTGAGGTCTTTCCCCCACATTACTGATATGAAGACGTGCTTGTGAATGGAGGCAAGCTTCTTATTCTTTAACAGCAAGGCTGTTTTTCTTTGCCCCTTGTGTCAGCTTCTCAGCAGATATGGTTTGTGCTGAATTGTCACATTTTTAACTGAGTCTCCAGTGAGTGTTTGTATCTCTGGCCTTCCTGTTTATGCAATTCCTTTCAGGGACTTGTCCATGAGAAAGGACAGAATGCCCTTTTTGATGAATCCTTGCTCATGGGGTAAAGAGATATTGTTTTCCCTTTGTGCCGGACATCACTGTACACCACCCCTTCGAGCACCAACCTGTGACATCTTTGCTTCTGTCAGTGAAGATGCGTTTACACAGGACAGGAGTGGGTAAATACGGCAGCGTGTGGGGCTCTGTGTGTGCATGTGTTTGTGGATGGCTTCTTCACTGTGTTTGAGAATGAGCCAGTGGGAAGAAGGTCAGCATAACTCACTCCTTTACCTTTGAGTTAATATTTGAAGCTGATGTGTATCGCTTCACTCCATCACCCTTCGTCCAGTTGAAAGAACCATCATGAGCTTCTTTAGTTGCACCTGAAATGCAAACTTCTGCTGTTGTGCGGAGAAGTCATCCATCACTGACATCTTTGCTTTCTGTATCACCAAATCACCCATATCGACTGTGCAGATGTGAAAAGTATCAGGCATATCAGGTTAATCAAAATTTTGTTCTGATCTCCTACCATAGAAGCTGGTGTCAGGCACCAAGATGCAAATAGCTGTGAAAAAATGTCTACATCTTTGGTTGTTTTCTCAATTTTCTGAGGAATGGGTGATTAGTCCAGACGTTGCAGAGACCCTGCCCTTCCTGGAGCGGAAGAATCATGTTGGGGGGGCTCTGCGTGTTCCGTCAGAAGGATAGCAGACGCTGCGCAGGGTTCCCATGAGCCAGGCACAATGGCATTGTTGGAAAAGGATTAGTATGGCCAGCTGTTGAGCAGGTGGAATGCCTGCTATGTGGCAACGCGAACCTTATGGAACACCAGAGCTGCCACAAGGTGTCCTCTTCCCTCTGGTCTTCCTTGTCTTCTGGGTTTTTTGGTTAGTTCTCAACTCTTCAAGGCTGGTGGACTCCCTTCCTAAAAAGTCTCAGGTTTTCAGGTTTTCTGTAACGGTAACACTGAGGAAAAATAAATTTTCCCACTAACACATCAAACTTAAAAACCTGGAGTTTGTCATAATCACGCTTATGTTTTACCATCCAGAGTGTAACAGAGTGGGTCATGCCTACCAGCCTGTCAGTCCTGGCATCGTGTCCCAGCTTCAGGGTACCTTACCTTCTACTTCCGCCACAGCATATCTTGTCTTATTGTCTTTGGTTTTTAGTGTTTAAGTATTTGTTGTTTTGATTAGAGGTTGCCTCACGTCTTCCTGTGTGCGTTTCAGGCATTTGTCTTGCACTGCAACCACACGCAGGCTGGAGCTCTCAGGTATCGCCGAAGAAAATCCCACACTTTGATCTCATGCTTCTTGGTACTGAACCTTCGCTTTCCTCAGAGCGTTTAAACAAATGCCCCTTTATGGTCCCTGCCAAAGTTTTTACCAGTCATTCAGGCTTCCCTCAGAACTGACTAGTAAACAAAATACAGTTTTTGTTTTAATTGCCTAATTATCTGGCGTTTATAATGACCACCCAGTTTCATTTAGGCTGTAGAACGTATCAGCCTGAGACGTGATATTAGTGACATTAGATGTGCCGTGTGTGTGTGTGTGTGTGTGTGTGTGTGTGTGTGTGTGCGTGTGCGTGCGCGAATTGCTCCAATTTGTGTTCCCTGTGGGGGGGGGCAGTGCAAGAAGCCCACTCCATAGCAGCTGGATACCCAAAAATGCTTTCCTTTGTCCAGATGGGATCACATGCAAAAGAGGAAGAAAACCTTCCAGTCGTCTGTGTCTCCTCCTCAGCCTCTGCCTTATGTCTCAGGGTTTTGGCCAACATTGGTAAAAGTGGAACTGGGCTCTAGACCCTAACTCTGTGGTGCTCTTTTCTGCTCCCACCTCATTATTCAGCAATACTTGGTGGTCATCGTAAATTATTGCTGTGGCAATTGCTGCTGCATTTACACTAACTGCAGCTGATGTTAACTCAGTGCTAATAAAGTTTGGGCAGGTAAAACAACATTGGTGGCACAACTGCTCAGTTCAGTTCCTAACTTATTCAAAGTGAGTTAAATAATCACAAGTAACTTGCAGTTTTTAAGTGTGTTTGCCAGATGTTAGCTATGAGTATGTTTGATGTAGCTAACCTAAATATGGGCGATGCGAATGCCCCCCTCTGCTACTTTTGCGTTGTTGCCAATGGCCTCTGGATGACTGCGGGGAAACACTAAGACCCTGCAGCCTGAGAATCTCATGGAGAAATCCCTGCAAAGCAGCTGCCACTGATGTCAGAGAGCAGGAATGAGGCGTCTGTTTGAACAGTAAACATATTGGCCTTTTCCACATCCCACCACATTCTGTTTCATCAAACACTTTTGTTCTTGTCCTTTTTACATTTCTTTTCCTCTGGCACTTTCTCTATTCTTCCTCTGCTCTTTGCTCTTGTGTCACTTATTTTTGGCCTAGCCCCTGCTTTTCTCCTCCTTTTTCTCTTCTGTATTCTACATTTGTTCATTTTCTTTCCATGGCTCAGTCTCAACTGAATTCAGCCTGTAATTAAAGACAGACACTTCATTTTCCTGAGAGGAGAGAGCAGAGAAATGAGTGCCTATTGCTGCTCTAGACAGCAAAAACCGAGGCGGTGACAAGATGGGTATGTGAGGGTTTCATGGAAACAGAGGTCTGGAGGCTTCTGGTTCCTGCCAAAGATAAGGCTTAGTCACTTGAAGGCACTTGCCTGGGGTGAATGTGACTGGGTGGGAGAGGCAGGGTCATTGCTGAGTGGAAACATCTAGGTGGCAGTCTATTTTTGAGCTTGTAATGTCTTGAGTGGCTAGTTTTGGCAAGTGAATGCTTGGGGGTGGATTGCATCTGTGTGGGTCAGTTGGGAATCCAGTGGATCTACATCAGCTTCCTCCCCACTATGCATCATCAACAGGATGACAGCATATTGATCATAGCTTGGCAGTCCAACTGACTTCCCAAGAAAACAAGGGGTGGTGATCATATCTATCTATATGTATTCTCACATGCACATGATGTAGGGCTGAGTGTCTGCTGGTCCTGCTATACTTTACATCACCCCCTCTGTTAAGGGAGAATGTTGCCCTGTTCTCCGTTACCCTCAGTCCCCTGTATGTGCATTTCAGACAGAGGGTTGTTGGCAACATTAAGGAGCTGCTCCTCAAACTGAAGTAGGTATCCAAATTGCTCCCAGTGTTGAACCAGATGAGAGGATGTTGCTACCAGTCAACGGCTCCTCGATTTGTGGAGGTCAGGCAGTCCCGACCGCGAGGACTGTCCCATGTGCCTTAGGAGCTGCTGACACAGATGTTGCCTTTAGTCTTTTACGTGTTAACACATCGAGATCCAAGGTTCACAGTTCACTTTGTTTTTCTGCTCTTATACAGGTTTACAAGAGAGAATGAAGTGTAGCTTTTCCTGGACCATGGTACACAGTTACAACAGACCAAATAACAACATCGGATAATGCAAACAAGCTGAGGCAGCATATAAATAAGTTGGCAAATTAATATAGATAAATGGATGAGATATAAACAGGTAAATGGAGATAAATGAGTAAGAAAATTATAAAAAGATTAGTGCAAACAGTCAGTGATGGTGATCAGTCTGACAGCCTAGAGGAAAAGGCTGGTGGTATTGACCTGCAAGCTGTGATGGCAACTTCCAGAAGGCAGCAGTGAAGAGAGATGGTACTGGGAGTGGCAGGGATTCGTGGTGATGACACCCGCTTTCCTGATGCATACTTGTTATCAGTGGTCTGGATAGCAAGCTGCAAAGTCTTAGTTATGGGCTGGGCAGTTTTCACCACATGCTGCAGAGCTCCCTGGTCAGAGGCAGTGCAGCTCCTGTAGGAAAATGATGCTGTATGGCATATCTGTAGCAGCTGGTGAGGATGGGGGTGGAAGTCCATCTCTTGTCAGTCTCCTGAGGAAGTGGAGACACGTCTTTAAGGTGCATCTTTAAGCAACATAAGACTTTTGAATAACGGAGCTAAATAATGGAGGTTGACCCCTAAGCTTATTAGTCATATAGTTCAGGACTAATAATCAGAGCCACAGAGCCATATTTCGCATCACCCATAATCCTAACTGTAGAGTGGCAAAGTCTCAGCACAAAACTGCACCAAAGTCTTTTAGGAGGAGGGGGTAACTGTCTTCCTCTTATTTAGTAGGTTTTTCAGATTTTGGTTCAGCTGCAGCTAACTTCTTTGTCTGGTTACTTAAGTATACTTATTCTCTCCCCCCCCCCCCTTCCGGAACATTTGGTAATTTACTGTTTATCAGAGACCATGAAGCACCAGAGAGCCTTGCCAAAGGAAAAATAAAGTCACTTTTGGGTCAGTTTCAGTGAAGCCACCAGTTGAAATTTGTGAACGTGTAATTAAGTAACTTTAGTGAGTCCAGACACAATAATCCATCATTTATCCCCAAATGCTGCTAGCACATATGTAACACTTTATTTTTAGTCTATGTTCTCACGTGGGCGAAACACCAATGTTCACGTCATTGTTTTTTGGTCCTGTGTTCCCCCGTTTTAAAAAGCTATTTCTTCTTGAGGTGAAATGCATTGTGTTTAAGTAATATCCTGAGGTCTTGTGTAGTGACATTTCCAGAGCTGTTTTTCTTTGTGTTTGTTTCTAATTTATTTTTGTACTTTTTAAATCCACTAAATCCTGCCCCCTGCTGGACTGTGGGTGGTGTAACGCGTTAATGCTGTTGTTTCTCTGCAGATTATGATTCAGAGACTAAAAGAGTTCAAGATCTGCTTTCAGGAATTGACAAACCACAGGTGAGCTTAAACGTGTGTGTGTGTGTGTGTGTGTGCGCGCGCACGCGTGTGATATAACAAGATGTATTTGATTGTGAAGCAGACTTGGTCCCCAGATGGCACCATGGGTAATTGACCAAAATGTACAGTTTTCCTTGCTTTTTTAATTCATTAGAGCAAGGAGCCTAATTTGAATTGTAACAACATTTAAATAAAATTTTATTGGAACAACAAATGATCCAATTATAAGCTTTATAGATTCCAAATATGGCCACATGAGGACAGCCTAAGATGAACAGATCTGCTGATCCACTTGGAGTGATTTAATGCAATATGCATCATTACTGTTGACTAAACTCCTCTCCTAGGCACATCAAATTGTCTAAATCAGTCTGAATGAGGGATGATTTCTGTTTGTCTGTCACAGGGACTTTAACTCATGATGCGACCTTCAAACAGCTTGTGCCCTTAACTGCTTGTCTGGCTTTAGACTAAATATTTGAGTCAGTCATCTTGCAAGTTTCAGACACTAAAAAGCATCCGCACGTCACTCTGCATCCGTCCATTCCATCCAACCTCCGTTTGAGAAATGCCCTAACAGAGATTTGTGCTGTCCGGCTCACGTGCAGTCGCACGTTATTACTGCTCACGCTCACGTCTGTGTTGGTGGTGTAAAATCAGTGCCTTTCAAGCTCGTTTCTCAATATCGACAGTGACTGTTCTGTGACAGTTGTGACTACGATCGACTCTTCAGCTGGCAGCAGGTTTCTCCTGAAGAGCTCAGTCTTCTGCTTTTCCGGTCTGTAGTTGTACATATATACACACTCTAACAGCAGTTCAGAAGTACCAGTCTATGCAAAATGAATGCGTGTCTTTGGACTGTGTGAGGAATCCTTAGCACTTGTAGAAAATATTTGTAAGTATAGACTGCAGGTTGAATCTACACATAACTGCACAGTCCAGGTGCTGTGAAAACATTCAGCGAAAATGATTTTTGGCAATGTTTACACCTTTACAGGGCTGCCCAGCTGGCTGATGTGGGCAAAAGCTCATGTAGCCTGTAGAGTGGTTTGCAGATCAATCCTAGAAGTCTAAGATCCATGGTTTAGGTGTCCTTTTAATTTATTGTCATAAACCAAACCTTGTGCTGGAAATTAACATGTGACCCTTTAATCACCTCAAGTAGGAAGCAAGATTCTCTGGTCTTGGAAAAATCTCTTTGATATGGCGGGGAGGACCTGTTTGAGTCAGGCTTCTACACAAGTTGCAATAAAAATTCAGTATAAATAAATTCTGATTTGGTAAATAATGTAACTGGAACAAGTCATGTAAACCCCATGGTTATAAATTAGAAATATTTTTATGAAGGTTAATGTTAAACCTATTTTTAAGCCAGTGAAGTACATTCATGAGCAAAAGGAGGAATTCTGTTCTCATACCCCATAGACAGTTTGGCATGAAGTGCTACTGGATATCCATGTTCTTAAAGCTGTTGGTTCTGTGCCACCAAGATTTTTCTGTAAGATAAGTAATTTATTTTAGACAAACTGTATAATGCAGATATGATTAAAGCCGTTTCCACACTGTGTTCTTTGCTGAAGGTGTCCAGTGTCCAGGCACGTACAGCACGTTTGACTTGGGCCCCCCCAACAGGCCTCATGAACCGTGATAGGCACAACAACGGCTTGCCATATGCCTGTGTATACGAAGTGTCGCTGTCCGACAAGGGCCGTGATGGAAAGTACCGTCTAGTTTACTGGTAAGCCACACCTGTTCACTTGCTGTTGAAATGGTAAGATCTGAATCAGTCTAGGCTTGTTTGACTCTGTGATCACACTGTCCCATTTTGTTCCTTAAGCAGCACTTTCTGCCCAAACAATTCACAGTTTTATCCACTTTTGGAGCCCCACACTTTTTTCTGTAAGCCTTGAAGCGGAGTGCCTAGCCCAAGGGTGATAGAGGGCCCTTCAAGCGACTGCAATACCAGTAATCTGTTTTCTTATGAGTACGAGTCCATTTTTAATCTCTCCCTGTCTCTGTAATCTTTGTCATTTATTTTTTGTTCTAGTGGAGATGGACTGGAGTGTAACTTGAGTGACTTGAGACCAGCAACTGACTATCATGTGAGGTAAGAGATTTAAGGTTCACCTTTTCCTTTTAAGTTGTGTATTTTTATACCATTTGGTTTGGTCCCTCGCACCTCACAGATGGTTTGCGTACTAAATAACTAAAAGCAAACCTAAGGAAGTGATAAGGAACCACTATCTATAAGGATCAGCAGACCAAAGAAGGTAATCAATCTGTAGGGAAAGAGGGGAGCAGAGAATATCTCTACAGAGAACAGACATCTGTATGCCAGTAGACAAAAGGAAGGCATCCCTGTAAGGAAATCAGACCAAAGAAGGCATCTGTGTTTAAAAAAAAAAAAAAAAAAGTCCCGTCTTTATTAGACGTCCCCTCCTCTCTTACCCGTCTCTTCTTCTTAATGTTGTGCTTGTGCCTTGCAGAATAAATGCTGTGTGCAACACTGTGAGGGGGTCCTGCTCTGAACCAGGGTCCTTCAGCACTCTCAGCAGTGTGCCAGATTGCCCTCTCCCCCCAAAACTGTCTCACAGAACCAAGAGCAGCCTCACACTGCAATGGAAGGTATGTCTGCAGACCTGCTACCTGCCCTACAGTGACGTTAAGTGTTTTATCACTTTAAAATCCTTGTTTCTCATTTCAGCCTCCAGTAGACAATGGATCCAAAATCACAAACTACCTGCTAGAATGGGATGAGGTAATAACATCTTACACTGATTTCACTCCAAGTTTATCAGTTTACACACACACACACACACACACACACACACACACACACACTCTATATGTATGGTTGGTGGACTGAATAATACAGGATCAGACACTGGAAGATCTGACACTGTATTATGGTTATAATGGTCAGTGGTAACACGGCTCCATTTGATCCTGACATTAATTACAACTAATGGTCTTTACTTTACATGTGTGGTGTGGTGCATATTAGCTTTGTAGAAGGCTTAGTGGTAACATATAATGTGATTTTATACAGCTGATGAAAAGTGAGTTAATGAAAGTGAGTGCAAATGAGAATTTTTGAGCAATAAAACATTATACTGGCTGATTATGGTACTGTAAAAGTTATTCTAATATACAAATCGAACTTTCCTGTGGTACATGAAAAGAGCATTTTTCAGTAATCTCTGACTGCATTTATACCACTGCTCAGGACACCGAACCTCAGCTGTCAGTGTTCAGATTCCTTTAGAAGAGCTGCTTTCTAAAGGGAGGTTTTTCACCTGAACTGCCTTACCTAAATATACAGCTCTATAAATGAACAAAAGCTGCCTTTAATTAAGAAGTTGGGAGGTTTGTCTTACATTGTTTGCAGAACCACATTTAATTACTCCCCACGAGAGCCTTTCTGCAGTCACTGTATGTATCCTACATTATTTACAGAGTAAGATGTCCCCTCAGGGAGGGACCAGTTCAGCACTGTGCAGAATGGCCTCAGGGCCACAAATGGGCCACCTTGCTGAGTCGTCAGTTAATTATGACCTTAAACCCGGTTGTTACCGTCACATTTTTGTTACTGCACTGTGTGAAGTATGAAACTGGTTTGCTGCACAAAAACAAATGCTTCTTTTTGTTCCCCTAGGGAAAGAAAAATAATGTTTTCAGAGAATGTTATTTTGGAAGCCAAAGGCATTATAAAGTGACAAGGCTGTGCCCTGCCTTTGGATACACGTTTCGACTGGCAGCACGGAATGACGTTGGCACAAGGTATGAAGGCCACACGGCCCCTTAACTGAAATTATTGCAGCATCTGTTGCCATCCTTAATTATTCCACCGTATGTTTACACAAAGCCAGAATAGTACAGGTAAGATTCATTCATTATAATTTGTTGTCAGTGTGCACTTGACCACTGCAAGGTCATGTTTGTCAAGAACCTACCCTGGACACACACACACACACACAGAGCGAGAGAAAGTCTCTTGCACACAGTGCACACACTATGGGTAACTTGGTTACGGAACTCCAGAAGCACATGTATTTGGACTGTGGGAGGAAAACCTTGCAAACACGGCGAGAACATGCAAAACACAGAGACTGAACTGGAATTGATTTATTTGGAAAGCAAACGCTGGTTACGTGGTTCAGCTCTGTACATAATAATAATACATGAGACAGCATGTGAACTTTTAGTGGCATCATGAGTTCCCCATGTAAAGCTGTGACCACGTACGGCAAATGTATTTTAGGTGCTGTATAGTGGTGCCTGCATCTTTTACTTGCAAGTGAACAATATTAGCATTTTTATCTTGGAGGAATTACTGTCATTATGGGTATTAGGCACGCAGGGACTATACGCCCTGAAGCTGTGTGTATCCACTAATGTTTTATTTTGTCCACTTATGGTCAGCTTTGCTGACTTAAATCCAGTGGATTCATTTCATTAGCTTTAGCTTTAGAAAGCTCTCATTTCCTCAAGTAAGGTGTAATCCGGTTGTGCTGTAAAGTGGAAATAAAGGATCGTGAATAAGCGGCATGATGTAGTGAACGAGAAACTGGTTTCATAAGCTGCTCCTCTATAGCATTAACCTTTCAGAAATGGCGTAGAGCCAGTGTCTGAGGCAAACTATAGTTAAGACTAATAAAACTGACAAACTGGTGAGCTTGTTACATTTGGAGCTGTTTTTTGAAACCGGAGTTTCTCATACTTTCGTCTTTCTCGGTGAAAAGTCAAACTTAATCTATATACACTTGTAGGTCGTAGGATTGCATGGCGAGGTGACGACGCACTTTCCTCCTGCTGCTATAATTGCACTATTGTGTGCTCTTAAAATGAGTTAGAAATGATTTAATACCTTATCTTTCCTAGGCTGTATGTTCACTCTGGTTTAATTAAGCAGGACTAAATTAGTATTGTATTCTTCAGAGTTGCTGCAATGCAGTTACCTGCTACTGGGTGATGAAGTACTTTTAATTGTCATTAAAGATCAAGATACTTGAAAGTCTGACTGATGTTGAAAGCACTGAAAACAAAAACGTGACTATTGATTGTTAAAATAACTGAACACATATATGTTGTTACCAGGTGAGGATAAGGTGAACTGTTTCTGTGGTGTCTTTAGTATTCAAACCCCTCTTCTTCTGAATCTATCAGTGGCTTTAGCACAGAGGTGGTTTTCTACACAACCGGAAATCTCCCCCAGCTGCCCCTAGCACCGCGGCTGGTCCGAGCTGGCATCACCTGGATCACACTGGAGTGGACCCGGCCTGATGGCTGCACGGCGGAAGAGATGGTCACCTACACTTTGGAGATACAGGAGGAGAATAACGTGAGACATTTCTTTAGCTCTGGCCCATAACTAGCAACTATAGTAGCCAGTCTCTCTTCTAGATTTAATGTGACCTTTTTTCTGAATATACTTCTACTCTGAAATATTCCATATTGCTCATTAGTGCTTAGAACACCCCTTTAAATCCTACTGAATTGTTTCCGTTTTCCTACTGGCACTGTGGTAGTCCGTAGCTCTTCCACGTGCTGCCAGTCCTCCTCCTTGCTTATGACCATCTTCTGACTGTCCCAGCATCAGTACTACAGCAGCACGAACCCAGTAGTTACTAACGTGGTTGGTAACATTGAATTTCTAACGTAGTTGTTCTTTTCTGCGCTCCACCCCAGAGTTCTTGGCTGCAGTGAATAACAGTGGAAGTTTTGTGATTTGCAGGGAACTGATTTTCATCCAAAGTACACTGGAGAAAACTTGACATGTACTGTAGATGGTTTGAAAAGGAGCACACAGTATAAGTTCAGGGTGAGTAAGCCTCTCCATGGAGGTTTTTCTTTTGTGCCTTGTGCAGTGCTTTGTTTTTGGTTCCTAAAGTACACATTTAGGTGAATTTCGAGCCTGTGTACCTACCCTCCATGACTGGCACCATAGCCGAGGCAGGCCGTTGCACCGTGATTGGCTTGGTTGGTTATCTGCTTGCCAGTGCTAGTAAAAGGAAAGCCCCTCCTTCCTATGGAGTCCTATGGAGAACTGAACACAGTTTCAGCCAACCTCTCAGACATTAGGATTAGGACCATCAGCTCTGTTTCCTCACTAAGCAGGGGAGGTGGGTCTAATTGTTTTTTGTAATGCCACTTCCCCAGTTGCTGTTGTCCTCAAGGCCATGTGTCATTACAGTCAATCTTGCCAAAGCTTTGTGTAGAGAAGCTTAAAGCTTCCCACAGGTTGACAGAGAGAGCTGGGGACACAAAAGTGCCTCTTTTGTAAAGGAAATTGTTTTCCTTAATAGCATTTTGAGCTTAGTCATGCCCACAACTGAGCGTTTACTTCTTCAGCCTCATCTTCTAACTCATAGCCTCCACTTCCCGTTTATGTAAGAAGGAAGATTTCTCGTGTGACTCTGGCGTTCTTCTTCACTCCTCATGTTTGACCTTTACCTCTTGCTGTTCTTTCAGCTCATAGCCTCCAACATGGAGGGCAGGAGCAATCCCAGTGAGGTCCTTGTGTGCAACACGAGTCCAGACAAGCCGGGCGCCCCTTCAAAACCCTGTGTGAAGGGGGCTGTCACACCTTACGGCTTCAGCGTCAGATGGGGTACGAATGGGTGCCTGACAGAAACATGAATAAGGATAATGAATTGTCTTTTGGCTTCATAGCACCTGGAATTAGGAATGATACAATAGTTCATTCTATGCGTTGCATTAAGTACATTCAGTACCACAATGTGTACAAATGTGAGTTGGAGTTGCAAAAAATAATTTTAGTGTAAAAAGCTGATAAAACAGAAGCTGGGAAGTTCTACTAATGCACAAATGTGAGGTTGAAAGGCAAGGAGATGTATAGAGAACAGCAGATTTTCTGTTGCACCCTATGCCTTGTTCACTCTGCACTGGTGGCAGAGAATGTGCGGCTCTTCTGTCAGACGCAGTGAACTGTCTTGCATTGTGTTTGGGTGTGTGTGGGTCTCTGGCCAGGCATGAGAGGCAGACACTGCTTGAAAGCACTGCTCTTAGTTGCTTTTGTTGTGAGTTGTTTTTTTCCCTTTCTTTCTTTCTTTCTTTCTATTCTACTTGGTTAGAAATTCTTTTTCTCGTGCATTTGTTGCAGACCCTCCTCAAGACAATGGTGGATCTGAGATTCTGACCTATCTCTTGGAATATTCAGAAGGAAACTGCGATGGTGCGTCGTCTTAGCCAGAACATATTAAACTGTGCCAGTTATCTCTCATTCAGAAAACTGACCATCATAGGGGCAACTGAATTTGCACTAAATATAAAGTTTAAAAATAGAGGGATCCTCTGTTTTGGCAGCGAACCAGTGGGACGTGGCATACAGTGGACCTTCCACAGAGTGGGAATGCCAACGCTTGAAACCTGCCACTTTATACCGGCTGAGAGTTTGCAGCATCAGCACAGGAGGCCACAGCCAGGTATGCCCTCAGGTCTAGGGTGGGGGAAAGGATCCAAAGAGCAGTGGGTTTCATGGTCCAGGACAGATATCTGATTGGATGCAGGTTTAAATTGTACCTGGCATTTTTGTGTTGTGTCCTTGAACACTGTGCTTCAGTGAAAATAAGCTGTGTAATTAAACGAGACATTCTGTCATGTTCTCCTAGCTGCTTATATGTGAGTCAATTCACAGGAGTCCTGAATACGTCATGTTTCCACAGTGCTCTGAAAGCCTGCTGGTCCGTACACTAAGCGTGGTTCCAGGGCCATGCCAGCCCCCCCAGGTTGTGGGGAAAGCCAAGCACAAGGAAGTCAGTTTAGAGTGGGGTAAGTTCATTCTTGTGCTCTGTTTTTGATTCTACCTTTTTGATTTGGTATCCAGATTGTGCAAAAGCAATAAAATATCCAGGTATGTCGCTTTATACAAAGTGTAAGAAGGGGATTAACTTTGATTTTGTTTTCTTAGGGTTTGATTTAACTATTCCTTGTTCACTTTATTTTAATATTTACATAAAACCCATATTAACAGGCTTGATGAATGCCTCTGTTTCCACAGTTCACAGCAATGAATTTGTGAGGCACAAACATCAGCTTCTGAGCCAGAACAACTTAGACTAGGAAGATTTAAGTCTTGTGTGCATATTTACATAGGTGGACAGAATATGAGCTTGTTATCCCTCTCTGGGTGCGAGAGTCTGTTATAGGGTTTTACACAAACAGGGGCAGCATGAGTGGGTTTGCAGCACAGTGGTGAAGGGACAGCAACCTTAACACTCATTCTAAGTTTCAGCCACTGGATAAGATGGTCACAGAGGATCTGCTGGCACTGACCTTACATATTTCACTGTTTGAGATAAATAATGTTCTTAGTGCGACTGTTTTGACCTTTTTTCATTTATTGCTTCTTTGCCTTTTGCCAAGTTCCTTGAATCGATACCTTTATTTCTAGATTTGTTGTGAACAGAATGCTTAGAATTAAACTTTCCAAGGTTTTCCAACCTAGAAAGATGATCAGATTTTACTCTTGTGCTGCACATCTTAGGTTGGATTCACACTGACTTGGTCATTTTCACATTACCTTTTCCATAAAAATTCCATGTAATTCAGTCTTTACCCCAAAATGTTGTCCTTATGCTTTAGTGAGACATCAGCAGTTATCTGAGCTGGTCTGTCGTTAGTCTCATGTTGCTCTTAACCCAGATCTCCCCCCGACACTTTGACAAATGGGCTCCATGAATGGATGTCAAAAGGTGTAGTGGATATATATATTATTGTGGCCCCTAAAAAAGAGAATAGACTGTGGTCGATGTTTAGTTCCAGAGATTTGATCTTTCTGTTTTAACAAGTGTTGGTACCTGGAATTTATTTCAGCGATGATCAATGGTTTTCCTTGTGCCATAGTTGTCCTCGTCTGCACTGCTCTTTTTATTTAGAAACAAAAGTTCCAAGTTCATTCAGAACCGAGTTTACGTACATCATCATGTCTTCATAGAGTATTTCTAGACATCTCCACTACATTTTCTGTGCATGGCCACTCCTGGTGCTTAAACACAGGTGATGGGGAAACAGACAAGATGTTCATTTGGCTATTCGTAAAAATTAACAACCCCCCCCCTTGATATTTCTGTTAAACCACGACCATTTGTTTTTAAGGAATATGAGATGCACGTCAATGAGTCTCGGAAGCTCCCAGTACTGTTGTTCATAGCAGTGTCTCTCCATACATTGTATGAAGGAACATGACAGGGTGCTGTCCGGCTCTTCTAACTACCTGGGCTACATGGACACTTTAGAGCAAAAGCTGAAAGTAAGAATTTTTGTTTGCTTTTGCAGCAAAAGCATTTTACCAACAAACCAGTAGAATCATGCCTTTTCCTGAAAACTTGTATTTGGTTGAACTGTGCATTTCATTTGTAGTAATTATTTTTCTAAGTGGAATGAGTCATTTAAAATTTTATCAGTGAAAATGCTGAGCTCTGAGGATCAACTGAAAGACTTGCTTCTGATCGTGCTGCTGACAAAGAGAACCAGTAGTGAGCTGTGAAGAAGGGCATTAGAACTGAAGTTTTAACAACCTGAATTTTGCCAAGCAACAGGTCAGGGGTCCCGGCTGGGGCTGCGCTGAGGGTGGTATCAGCAATGCGTTTACAGCAGCAACAACATCCATCATTCTTGCTGCTCACCCTCACTTCCCCTTTTCATCTCTGTTGCTCTTTTCTTTCTCCCAGACCGCCCTTCCTCTGAGGGGGCATGTGAGGTGACGGAGTACAGCCTGGAAATGACTGCTGTGGACACCGAGCCTGCTGAAGTGTACCATGGGCCTGGCCTGGAGTGCACTGTAGGAAGCCTTCTCCCTGGTGCCACCTACAGCTTTCGTGTACGAGCTGCCAATGAAGCTGGGGTAGGTTGTCTTGATAAGAACTTTGTTATAGGAAATGGGGTGAGTGTGTGGCAGCAGCGGTTCGGAGTCGGTGAGCTTGCGTGGGCTCTCATGGGAGCTGTAGTCTGTTGCCTTGGTTATTACAGTTCAGCTGCGTATGATCGAACCCGAAGTGGCTACGTATTGGAATTACTGGTCAGTCCAGTATGTGACTCTTTTTTTAACAGAATTTTGCAGGAAAAGTCTGGGGGGGTCTTTAGTTACTCATGTTCTCCAAACTTTTTCCAAGGATTTTCAATCTTCTGCTCAACACCTCAACATAACAGAGCTGCGTAAATAAATAATCTTAAGAAAAGCCAAGTACGAATTTTTAATGATGCATTGTCTGCAGTTAGTGACTAATATGACTAGTGAGTTTTGCAAGTTTCTTTGATGTTAGTTCAAATGTGCGACTCATTTTTTTAAACAGTGTTACTGTCTTGTCAGTATTGTTTAAAAAATCGTGTATATATAATGCACTGCGGTGACTTGTCAGTTACATGATGTGACCCCTGCCCCCAAACCCCCCACGTTTAGTCATGTAAGGATGAACTGCATCTCATTTTTTCTTATTGATTCTGTGTATGACATGGTCTACTGAGGCTTAAATGGGCCCAGAAAAAAACTCAGACTAGCCTCTGTGCCTTTTGCCTGTAATGCTTGAATTCCTTTAAATGCAACAGTGATGTCATGCTTTTCCCAGCATGCTGTTTTTGCTGCTTTTAGGTTTTTGTCAGCCTTGCAAAGTGGCTTCTGACAACAGAGGCTTGTGGTTGTTGTGGTGGAGACCCAGGGGACCAAGGTCAGCAGTCTTTGTCTTGATGCATAACAGAGCCACCAGTTAGTTAGTCATGTGTCAGTCCCAGCAAGTCCAGAGAAGCGTGCCTCTAGGAGCCGAGAGCAGTTTATCAGCCTGATTCATCAATGCACCACTGCTGTTTTGAGGAATAGTACTATTTTGTCTCAGAATCTGTGAATTTGTCAGTTTTTTTCCTATTGAAGTATTCCTAACTCTTCACTGTACGTGCACTATACGGTTACGTTAAATTTGGTTTTTATGGTCTGTTGTGCTTTTTACTTAGTCTCTAATGGTCATACTTTTTAAATGTATGTATACAGGTTGTCCGTGATAGGCTTGGATTCCGTTCTGACGACCTCGTAGCAAGTCGATTCTGTCCTAAGTTAGACATCCACTCATGCTGTGGATTAACAATGAACATGCACGAACACTGTATTGGCTTAGGCTGGGTAAGTGGCTGGTGAGAACGGAATCAATCTAGACGTTGATGCTCCAGGGTTCTGGTCCTACTCTGTCTTTTGCTTCAGGACATTTGTCTCCAGGTCAAGTTGTTTTCACTGTGGACAGTAGATACTTAAATAGGAGAGTCAAGGTAACTGGGTGTATGTTAAGCGCATCCAGATGTATTTGTACATAACATGGTGTATTCATGTAACTACATATCTAACATCTGTGTGTCATAGTGGCAGTGACTGCATATGTGACATTTTGTGTATTGTGTTCTGTTCTGTCCTGTTCTGTTCCCTTCCCACCATGTGCTACACACTTACTTTCACTTTCATTTTTAATCTTTTCTTTTGCTTTTTCTTTTCAATGCCACCACAACACACTTTTTTTTTGCTTTGTAATCATTGTAAATAAACTCAATAGAATATCGGTAAACTTGAATGGGCCTCAAATTTCTGTAAATAAAACACAACTGGCATTAGATACCCAAATGCCAACTGAGACCCACATGTCTGTATTTGAAAAGAAGACATTATACTAATACTTAAGCAGCACTAGGGATGTTGTGATTAAAATTTGCCACAATAACAGGATTCAAAACATCATGATTTCCAAACTGTGAGAGTTTTACAAACTGTAGTAAAATTCTATTTTAGAAGACTTGCGTTCCATGTTGTCCTTAAACCTCCTGTTCTGAATCACGTGTGTGGCCTGCCGGGCTCAGTTTGGTTCACTAGTCCAAATATACTTTTGTAACTGAAAAAGGCAGGGATACAACATCTCAGTTTGATATCCACCAAAAAAGCATGTAAAATCAGCGCTGTGGCATCATTCTGAACGTCTAAAAAACCAATCTCCAATTTGCAAAACTTCCAAAACTTCACCATCAAAGGTTCAGAGACATCTAGTCTGCTTTGGCCACCAACCCATCCATTGGCGAGTAAATACGCTCTTTACTGGATGGACTTCCGAATATTTCTGTTTACTCGCTATGAAATAGTACACTATAAAAATTACTGGATAATTGATAATACTCGGGTTAAGATATTTCTAGCTTAACAAATTATTACATCTGCTATACAACTTTGTGACATTGTTTAGGCTAATTATCATAATTCTTAACCCCCTTTTATCCTAAAACTACCTCTGATCCTGTTGCAAATGCAGGTCAACCAACTTCTTCTTGTATTCTTACATGTTTATTTTCACTGAATAGTAAGCAAACTCAGTGTCCCGTATTTTTGGATCTGTTCCTCCATCCAGGTCATCAGCAATCTTGTATGTGTCATGGATAGGACTATCCTGCCTTCTGTGACGATCATGTGCACTGAACCTTTCACAGTTTCGTCGATGCTCTGTTCCTTCTTCACGATGGTGCAGACCATTGAATGCGAGAAGTAAAAAGTAAAACACAACTAACTGTGGGAAGATGGTCACTGCGAACAACTAACGCTGTGTGGGATGGGGGGAGTGTTTGTGGGTGCAGAGCTGCCATTGTGTTGTTCTATACAGTCTCATGTGGTGTTCATCTTATGCAACCTTTACATTGCGAAGTCACGTGCATACGGCAGACAAGTGCAGTGTTTTCGTATATTTTCTTAATGTTTTCATGACATTTTTCATCCATGCTATAATCGCTCAACTGTGTTATAGTGTGTCTTCGCGCGGCTGTTGGCGGATACCGTCCTTATACTCGTATACGTTTTCATCTATACATCCTTTATTTAGCAGTAAGATGCTCTTTTGCTTTCTAGAATTCCTGGAAACCTTTATATTTTTTTGACACTTTTTATTTGTCATTATTACTGCTGTTGACCATCATAAGCACGAGTCATCGTATGTTGAGTATGTTGTAAGTCGAGGACAGACTGTATGTAGAAAATAAACGTATTAATTCTAAAAATGAAAATGTCACCCAAAACATAACTCATTTCTTTACAGAAACAGTTGGTTTTGTTTTTCCATACCTTTCCTATTACGAATGCTCTGTTAATTCTCTGCAATATCTTCAGACCAAAAAAACAAGCTTAGCAGATGACCACCAGCTACAGAGCAGCAGGGCTGTACTATCACAGCACTTACATCTGTGATATAAGGCCATGTGACTGCTTACTGTTACCACAAAAAATCTATTAACTTTAACCTATTTAACTCTAATCTGAGTCACTGGCAGCAGGTCCTGATCTTTCAAGAATGTATGTTTCTCAGACACTCATTCACTTCCCCTGTTTCCCTGTGTTTACAGTATGGACCGTTCTCTGAAGCCACAGAGGTAACGACTGCCGCTGGACCCCCCGGTCAGTGTGGGGCACCCATGCTGACCTTCAAATCCAGCTCCTGTGTTCTGGTGAGCTGGGAGGTAAGCAGCACACAGAAGACAATGAAAACAAAGCAAATTCACCCCAATATTCTGAATGATCCTGTTCTGTACGTCTCTGTACCGGCAAACTACGGTAGTTGATATTTACAGCCATCACAGTGTGACTAATGCCACACTTTTTGAGGAACAAGTGCTGGTGCTGCTCTTGAGTACAGCAGAGTGCCGGGATTGTTCAGCACTGCAGGCAGGGCCAGTTATTGCTGGTGCTCTGTCTTCCTCCCACATTTATGTCGTTTTTCAGACGCTGTCATGTAAGTGGATTTCAGTGGCCTGTAATGATATTGAAGTATTTTTTTTAAAGGCAAGTCCTTGAAGTTGTAATTAAACTTGGTTGTTTGCTGGCAGAGCACAATCGCAACACTGTTATGACCTTACTCTATAATCCATGTCAAGAAGAGCATCTCCTCCTCCATCCCTCAGGAAATAGAATGTTAAATATCTAACATTTATCAAAAACAGCAGTTGAGAATACAGTCCCAGAAAGCTTTACTGTCGTCCACAGAGTCCCGAGAACCTTGGGGTTGACATCTCTGAATACCGCCTCGAGTGGAGCCGTGAGGAGGGCACCTTCGAACTTGTCTACTGTGGGACAAACACCCAGTGTGAGATATCAAATCTGGTGGCAGCAACGCGGTACTGCTGTAGACTCCAGGTACCCACTGTAGTCATTAGAAGTTCCCTGCAAGTGTTGACTTATTTCATTTATGTCTGTTGTGAGACTACAACCCTACACAATCGATATAGAAGTTACGTTGAAGTGGATTTGGAGTAAATTTGGGCAACAGATGCTAAATGCAGGTTGCAAGGCACAGCCCTACCTGACAGAAAGTGATTGTTCTCTCATACGTGTTCATCCTATTGCTCATGTTTGTTCTTGTGCAGTCGTGTTGCAGCAAACCACTTCTGTGATCCTGTGCACATTTTAGCAGCAACAAACATCCTGCGTAACTGTCCTTTGTCTACCGTGGACTAGCCACTTGTTGCCAGGCATAACACCTTCTGAAAAACACGAGTCTGTCAACAGGCACGTGGGCAAGTCTTTTAATTGTCTGCTTGCGTTTGAGGTTTTTGGGAAGGAATGACAGGAGTGACTGAAAAGTATACGCACCGAAGACTAGTAATGATAGCAACTAAATTTCTGCCTTTTTCAAATGTTTCACAAGATTCCCCAGATTCCAGGTTATGTTATGAACAATAACACTTGAGCTTTCTGTGAAGGGTCCTGTCAGAGACCGACAGGTAAGACTGAACTCACTTCCTCTTTCCTTTGTACAGGCAACTAATCAAGCAGGAGCAGGACCCTACAGTGAGGTGGTGAGCTGCCAGACACCTGCTGCCATACCTGACATTGTGTCTACCTTCTGCTTGGTGGAGCAAGACCATGCTGAGGATCAGCCCTTCTCGCCTTCCACCTGCCTCGCTGTTAAGTGGGAGGAGCCACGTTGTAATGGAGCAGAGATCACGTCCTACACCATTGCGCTGGAGGATCACTTCATCACTGTGGACAATGGTGCCTGCTATGTGATTGAAGGCCTGCAGCCTGACAGCGAGTACAGGTGGGTGGGAACAGCAACCAGTGTCAAGTTGCTCCTGAAGGGACATGAGTGAGTGGAGGCCTCGTGTATCTGCTGTTAATATTGTCTGCATCTTAATGTTGCAATAGGGTCACGTCTAAAGTTTGACGATTTGCTTACTGACAGCTGACACAAATTTATCTCCTGGGAATTGGTTGCGTGTTTGGCTAGGTTCTTTTGACACCCTTTCCTCCAAAAGTACTGTCATCACAACATTAAATCCAGAGTCTCTGACAGATGCGCAGGTTGAGTCCAGCAAAGGGCAATTGTTTCCCTGCCTTCTGCAAGTCATTATAATGCTGAAAGAACTGCAGGCTGGTTGTTTGCTTCACCTTGGGTACGATTACAAATATCACTTTATTGCTGCAGCAGAGTGGAGAGCACAGCCACTGGCAAGTGTGAAAATATAGGGGCTGAAAAAGGATGGAGAGGCTGGGCATTTCCATGACAGCAGAAGCTTTTACCACTGCGGTTGGAAGGAACTGCAGTCTCTGTTTAGCTCTTTCGCCTTGTTGGGCTGCCTTTTGTGGGGTAATGAAGATGCATTTATAGTCGTTCATAAGCATTGTATATATTAACTGAGGGAAATCAGTGGTGCCAATAAGGACGGGGAACCAGCAGCTCTGTCCTTTACCCACTGCTGTCTGTGTGAAGAGCTGTGAGAAAGGTGACGCAAAAGTTTCTCTCAATCCCTCTAGTTTAGCTGTTGCCTGGACCAGTAGTTGACCCCACTGCCCCACCCCACCATATGTAGTATGTGAGGGGTACATGGTCCCTGTGCCCTCGGCACACAGTGCTTGATGTGGAAAGGCAGGTGAAATCAACACCTGTGGGGCACCGCATTTCTTTGGTGGAACCCTAAGGTAGGCATCCGCTAGCACCTTCCAAAAACAGCTGGATTAACCACAGCACCACAATGAAAAGTAACTTTATAGGCATGAGCAAACTGCACTTCATAGCCCCTCTTAATCACTAAAGCCAGGAGGGTTCTGTGCTACGGGGCCTGGAGTACTGGGTCCCTCCCCTCGGGTGGCGGCACTTCACCGTCTTTTCGCCAGTAAAGCCTTATTGATGGCAGGTTTTCCTGTGAAACATACTCCGCTTTAATAGTCCGTGTTTCCCTGTGTGGGTGAATTTAGCATGTGTCTAGACTGTAGTATGTCCTGTGTGCAGAGGGCTGTCCTGGGTCTCTTAATGTATTTTAGGTGTATGCATGGCCAGATCCCAGGACTACTACTGCCTACTACAAGAAGGACCTCGTGGAGAAGAGGCAGAGTTGGTAGAGAGAGATGGAAAGGAAGCAGTAAATCCATATCTGTAGCATGTTATTAGATCAGTGATTGATAAGTGATGCCCTTGGGACAGTGTGACCTTGAGGGTTGTTTGCCGCTCCGCCTCTGTTAGCCCACTGACACGGCTCACAGGCCTCTGCTGCAGATGGGTGGAGGGACTCCTGGGATCTTCATTATTTGCTTTTCAGTGCTCGTCAGAATAGCCATCCATCGGAATTTAGCTGTTTGGACGTGAGTCACCCAGACACGTGTGACCAGTGACGTTGCCATAACCTAGTTGAGGGAGGAAAACAAAAGGTCTAAGACACGCTGTGTCTTTAGGCAGAGGCCTCTACTCTGTGCGGTTTGTACTGTTATGGTTCAGATGTGCTCTTCTGTCTCCAGCCCCCATAATTTGGTACAAATTTATGTTGTCCTATAAATACAGACTTTTACAACTATGAGTCACACTATGAGGCCCATTACGATGTGACTAATGTGAAGTTGTGACATTCCACTGCGGCCTGGAATCGCTGCGTTTCTCGTCAAGTGACAGTGCTGTACCGTTTCTCCCTCCCCTAGTTTGCGGATACGAGCTGTCAATGACATTGGTGCCGGACCCTTTTGCCCACCGCTCCGGGCTCGGACCCGGCCACTGCCCCCGGTACCACCACGCTTGGAGTGTGCTGCTGCTGGCCCCCAGAGCCTGAAGCTCAAGTGGGGGGAGAGCACTGGTGCCAGAGTCCTGCTGAACGATGACGTGGCTTTCGCCCTCCAGATGGCAGACAGGAGTGGACGGTATTTCTGTCTTTTGTCTTTTCCTGATTCCTGGCTTTTTTTTTTTTTTTTTTTTTATAAAACAGTTAAGGTTTTTCAAATGTAATTATTACAGCTGTTTCCCTTGTGGGAGGCTGTACACTTTTGCTTAATGGCATCATCAAGAAATTTAAGGATACTTGTGCACTTTTCCCAGGCCACAGGTAGCTTGTGCATCTTTGTGAGGGAGGAAGGCAGGGAGGTGAAAGCTGTTGTAATGGTATATTTAGCGGCGTCATACACAGCACTCCACCCTTCCCCCACCAGCAAGATGTTTGTCACTGCATCAGATGGAGGGGTAGATGATGCTGATTGATGAAAGCTGTAGAGATGCTTTTTGCAAACCAAATTACCCTCATCTAGCCTCTAGCAGATACTCAGGAGGACTTCTGCCATTTTTACGGCACAAGCAGGTACTGACTTCTACACACAGGTTATCTCTGAAAGGCAGCCCAGAGCAGAGGTCAGTCCAGCACGTCAGCTGCAAACTGCAGGGCGTAAGGCTGGAAAACTGCACGTTTATTTCTGGTTTGTTCAAGCAGCAGAAAAGGCTTTTCAGTGGAACATTTGAGGGGGAAAAAAGATTTGTGAATCTGTCTAAATATTTTGGCTGTGTTTGTGTGTCTTTAGTTGGAGAAATACTACGGTTACGGAAAGAACGTGTCAGATACTCCTGTTGAGTTTTTTGGGATGTGGATCTCATGAGGCCATGCTGCCCACTAATATCTGCACTTCTGTGGGGCAGCTTGCAAAATGCTGCTCACACCACCGACTCGTGATCATAACACCTCCCTTTCAGGTGCCTGTAGTGACTGAGTGAGGCTCATAACCTGAGTTTCCACAATAAAACATGACCCCGCTGTGTGGTTTGGTGAAACTGCAAGTTGGAATTGGAAGCATCTTGTGCGCCCTAAGCTCAGCAAACACTGGCGCATTTCGGTCGAAGTCGTGCTCAGTCCTCCAGTTTTCGGGACCTCAGATTGTGGTTATTTTCAGTTCTGTAATGATTCTGAACCAGGAAACCTGTATGGTTTCAACAACAATACGTTTATATTTTTGCTTTTTTGTTGCTGCAAAAGTAGGATGAAAAGGGGTCAGTAATGTAACAGCTTAGGAAAAGCAACCAGATACATGTATAATTTTGATTTGTTGTGCATTTAATTCTTTTTCTTTTTCCAAAACATACAGTTAATCCACATGTGATAAAACCTCGACAAATGAGATATTACAGAGACTAAGCAGTCCAGTGTGTCCTGCTCTTTTTAAAATATATTTTAATTTAATGGGGAAAAAAACAAACAAAAAAAATCAGCAAAGTTGAAGGAAGAGTTTAAGAAAATCAGTTTATTGCACATTTTGGTATGAATCTCTTAAACAGCATCCTGATCGTAGGCAGTTTTCCTCAAATGGCTGGTTAATTGTGACATGAAGAAATATTAATTATCACATACATTACTGTCATGTCAATTTTTAAAAAAGAAAAGAAATCACAGGTATAAAAGAATGCATCGTTCAGTCGTTGACTGGTTCACGTGAGCAGGAATTACAGGGGCTCAGAGTCCAGCACCTGATTGTGTGGAACGGGGGCGTCTGATACCACATCTTGCACAACAAAACTCATGGTAGGGATATGGTTATGGTTCAGAATTAAGGTCCTGTTAAGGAGGCCTCCAGTCACACGCCTTCCTACGTAAGAGCAGCAAGACACAGCTGTGACGTCCACCTCTGCTGCCAACCCCAGTCAGGACGGTTCTGCACGATTCCCTTGCTGCTGCTGTTTTGGAACATCTGCATGTTTTGTGGAGAATCACCTGCTTGCTTTTTAAATCCACAGTGTGTCTGCTGTCTGCAGATTCGTGACCATCTATCGTGGGCCAAGCCACACGTACAAGGTACAGAGGCTGGTGGAGTCAAGCACCTACAGCTTCAGGATACAAGCCCTGAGTGAGGCAGGAGAGGGGCCCTTCTCTGACACCTACACCTTCAGCACCGCCAAGTCTCTGCCCCCCGCACTTAAAGGTATGGAGATGTGAAGGACAGGGCAGCAATTGCTCACAGGATCTTTTCCATGTTTATTTACACCTGACACATTTGTCACAGTTTTGTCAGCATGTTAGATTTTAAGTTATGTTTCCTCAAAATTCTGCTGCTTCAACATTTGAGACCATGTCTTCTATCCAGCTGGTAACTGATCCCCCCCATGTTCAGCCCCCAGAGTGGTCCAGCTAGATGGAAACATGTGCGAAATCACATGGGAAATGGTGCCCCCAATGAGAGGAGATCCTGTCAGCTACATCCTACAGGTTCTGGTTGGGAGAGAGTCTGACTACAAGCAGGTGAGTGGAGGTTTGGTTGAGGCCCCTCCTACTGTGGCCAGAAGAGAAATAGCAGAAATTAAAGAAAAGTGAAAAGGCCGAAGGGTAGAGACTAATAGAACAGATGTTTGCACAAGATGTTTTTGGTAAGTGTCTGAAGTATAATGGAAGAAACGCCAGCGTAGAACTAATTCTTCTCTCTGTCAGACGAGGCTGTAAGAGCTGGGGAAGCTGCGGCAGCAGGGAAGCGACTGCATCCTGGCAGTTTATTAAAAGTATTGCAGGGTTACATGACTTATTCCCCAGTCCATCTGTCTCTAGTGGACAACACAGCTTACCTCATGTCACCGCTTCCCCACTGAAATCCCTCCCTCTGCCTGAGATCGTGGGTTTCATTCACGGGGGACTGAGGGTCACGATCACGGGTGAGGACAGGAATTGCTGCTGCTAAAGGTTTGCAATCCGAGGCCTTTCTCTTCAAGAACATCACTCTTAGGAGAATAATTAGGCCACAAGTGAGGCTATGATGGGAAGTGGTTCCTACTCAAGGTGATAAAAGCAGCAGTTTGGCTCTGTTGTTTTGTCGTCCGAAGCATCACTCGGCTTTACATTCAGTGTTTGTCAATAGCCGTCAGCCTTATCCGTGGGTCTGCTGGATTTTTCTCAGAGCTGTGCAAGGAATCGGATCTCGTTCACGTTTGTGATGTCGACATGCTTGGTCTCAAAGGTGGTCATTTTTTGCACTCGGATTTGAACCTGCAGCGCTTGTTGGACAGTC
Source organism: Arapaima gigas (assembly GCA_900497675.1). Taxonomy (NCBI): domain Eukaryota; kingdom Metazoa; phylum Chordata; class Actinopteri; order Osteoglossiformes; family Osteoglossidae; genus Arapaima; species Arapaima gigas. Next base: position 2,231,917 of record UFQX01000178.1, read on the forward strand.
CATTTTTAACACGTTGTCCCAGTTTTCAAGATCTGAGGTGGTGACCTTGAAAAACCTTTTTTGTTTAAACAATATTTTGCAGAAATATTTCAAAGAATGTGAAAAAAGTGTTTCATAGTTGATTGTTTCTGAATGTACTTCAAGGCAGTTGCTTTCCTACACAACACTTTACATAAAGGTTTGGCTTATAGGCTTCATGCTGAAACAGCTTTAATTCCAAATGCCCACTGAAAATAACTGGTTCACACCATTCATAATGTGTCTTATTCACATCTTACCGTCCTCACTCCACCCTCAGACTGCGGTCTTCTGCGTGAGGCCAGAGGGGCAGCCAACCGATGTTCTCTTGTCCGTCTCAACTGTCGCTACAGAGAGCACATTTGGCTGCTTCCCTCAAACAGCAGGCAGGTTATTCATCAGAAAGGCATCAGGAACCACAGTTTTAAAGGCAGCTTCTGTGTGGTGTGGCCAGAATGTCCCTCCGTACTGATCTGATTCACGGGGTCTGTTCCTTGTAGGGTTCCAAAGTAGACAAATCTCAGATCCCACAACTCATGATTTCCCTTTTGCTGAACCAAGGATATGTGAATCCGAGCAGATAACTTAGTCTACAGTCCTTCACAGTAACATCAACAAAAGGTGCCGTAACTCTACATGCAGCTCACAGCTTGCTCAGTGGTTGAAGGTATTTGCGTACAAGCTAGATTCTCAGGGCATTTGCAGAATTCAGCGATTCATTCTGAGAACATTTCACTTTTTTTGAACTTTGTTTTTGAGAACTTTGGTCAAACATGTGCAAGTTCCACAACACTAGAGAAGGAGAAGCTGCAGTCTTCCCTCAGCATCCTGGGAGAGAGGTGTGGCGGCCACAGCGCTGGCATCCTGGCTGAAACAAACAGCTCAGAGAATCTCCACATGATGTTCATGAAAACGTAACAGTGGACAATATGTGTTCAGTGTTCGTGTGTTTATATCACTGCCAAACCATTAAAACTTATCTCCTGCGATGCCTTGGGTTTTAAGTTTGCTGGTTAGCTGTGTCTTCCAAGGGACGGCTGCAGTGCCTGAGGTCCCACCAGTGCCTGCAGGAAAGATTGTTAAACTCTCTTTACTTAAGAATTGGATTGACTGCAGTCAGTTGACCTTCTCGGAGGCTGCAGACAATTTGGGCCAGGAAGATGATAACCCTCTTCAGCTTGAGCTCCGGGTGGAAAAGCGGAGCTTGGAGAAATACCTTGTTATAATTCTTAATCGCTTCTGAATTGGTTTAATGAAATTGATCTGAATGGCATCGATCAGAATCTGCTGAGGAAACATCTCACTACAGTTTCCTCTCATTTGCTTCACCCATTATTGTGCTGTGTTGTGTGGTGCACAGATGGCACCTGTGAAGTGCGAGAGGCAAGTCGCATGCTGCAGGTTGTGTACAGTTTTAAACCCGAGGCAAAGATCAGGAGCTCTTGCTTCCCTAGGAATCTGCAGTTCATATCTATACCCCTTGCCTGTCTAAGGTGACAAGAATCCATTCCCTGCTTTCACTGACATCAGTCAGAACGTTGGCCTGAGCTCTCAGATGTGCTTCCTTCACACAGTGTGGCTCAGCGCTGCCCAACACATTACAGCTCATGATGCTGACTGAAGTTACCAGGTGAACTCAGTGGGGGGCAAACCTCAGTGAAGGCTCTGCTTTCTGTGCCCACAGGTGTTTAAGGGAGATGAGAGCTCTTTCCAAATCTCAGGCCTGCAGGTCAGTACGGACTATCGTTTCCGCGTGTGCGTGTGCCGCCGCTGCCAAGACAGCGGCCAGGAGCTGTGTGGCCCACCGAGCCCACCCTCGCTGCTGACGCTGCGGCGCTGCGAGCCAGCGGCCCCCAGCGAGCCGGACCAGGCCCTCGCCCCCAAGGCCCTGGGCCTCATCTCCACCGACGAACAGTTCGCTGCGCTCATCGTTCTTGGCTTCGCCAGCCTCTCCATCCTCATCGCCTTCGTTCTGCAGTACTTCTTCATGAAGTGAAGAGGAGGAAGGTGGGGAGAGGCAAGACAGATTTTAAAAAGAAAACTTGAGTTATATTTTAATGCTCCATGTTGTCTCAGTATGTATACAGGCTCTCTCTTTCTCCTCATGTATCACTGCGCACCCCCCCCCCCCCCCCCTTTGCAGCACCTTGTTTGGAAATCATATCAGTGTAACAAGCCTTAAAAAGAAGATGTGGGCAAGCACAGTTCGCGAGCAGATTGATGTGCATGTTTTTGTAATGTTTTAAATGTATAAAAGTAAGAAAAATGTATGTTCCTTTATATGGATGGCCTTAAATGTTTTTATCTGAATTTCCTTTTCTACAGCCATATACGCTGGTTAGCTCTACTAGCTTTAACATGTTACTTATCGTAGCCCTGCAGCTTAATGTCACAGTAACACGTGTGCAGAGGTAGACCAACGTTGCGGTTTCGCGGTTTTACAATTTGATGTACTGTGTTTGACCAACGAAAATCACGGTGTTTGGGAGAACACAGCTCTTTACATACATCATCATGTGAGTCAAAGGCACCAGCATTAAGCCTCCAAGCAAGTTGCAACCCCACGTGTGGTTTAAGTGATGCTGCTATCCTGTGTTTATTTTATACACACAAACACTCAGAAATGTATAAATACAGAGGTTCTGTACTATCAGTAAGGGTGGAGCTGAAGTAGAAGCCTTGGATTGAGTTGGAGTCGACAGTTATGCAAGTCATTCATCTGTGGTCAGTAGTCAGTGTGGAGGGAGGCAGGGAGCAGTGACGTCACAGCCGCAGAGTTTCTCTGCTCCTCACGCTTCCTCCTGCAGATGTGGAACCTTACGACCCTGAGATGCAGCCCACAGCCGCATGTTTGTCATTCCTTCTCGCTCTGTTTGGATCCCCTGTAGTCCCTGCCCCCAATGCAGGCTGTGCGGGGGGAGAAATTCTGCCAGAGGTTTGTAGGCTTAGCTGTGAAGTGCAGCTTCCTACTGTGATGGAGATCCAGTCTCAGCCTCTGCCACGGACCCTCTCACCTTCTCGCTTCTACTCTCGTCCCTTCTTTGCTTCTTGCCTTTCTCCACCTTTCTCGCAGTAACTCTGATTTCACAAGGTGCTTTACTGGAGCGGCGCTGCAGCAGCCAAGCAGTGGCCAAGCCCCCGATGTCCTCGACCACTGAGGATGAGCCCTAAGAAAACTGTGCGCCAAAGGCCAAGGGGACGTTCCTCCCCTCTCAGCCAAGGAAAGGTGCAAACCAGCAGATTCCACAAGTCCAAAGATGTTCTTCTCAAAAGTTCCACTTGTAGATTCTTCTGAAGTTAACGTTGAGGGGAGGGACAGCCTGGAGGTGGCCGACCGCACAGCCCCTCCCTCTCAACTGGCAGCCTGTAGCTCAGGGATTCTGATCTTGGAGAGGTGATGAAAATGGATACGGCCAGGATGCTGCAAACACTACGTTTCCCCCAGTCGTGGTTCTGCCGCTGCTGTTGCTGCTGCTCCTGCAGACTTGCCTTCAAGCATCGTTCCCTGCCTGAGCTGTGCCTTCTTCTCCATCATGTCCGTAAGCAAAAAGGGTTTACTAGCTCAAACGTACTTTTGCCAAAGTTAATGGGAAAGTAAGGTATCGTTTCTTTTATAGGTTTATTTATACTATATATTGCGTTCAGTACTTTAAATGCCAATTACAGTGCAATCGTCATTTATTTATTTTTTAAAAATTGAGGTAAGTGTAGTTATGTACTAATTTTTCCTTGTAGCATGTTATTTTTTCTGTTTTTGTATGTATTTTAGATTTATAATTACAGGCCAGCATTCCTCTGTATCAGTCGTAACCTTTTGAAATATTTCTCTTGTCATCGGGAACATGCAGTTCAGACGAGCCGTCAGTATCTCTGCAGTTTTACATGTAGCCAAAAATCCAGTTCATCTCTTTGCAAAACAAATGCTTGAACTTGCAACTTATTGATCTTTTTTTATTATTATTATTATTTTTTTTTTTTTTTAAACTGGTTTGTTCTTTGCCTAGGAAGATGTAGCACATGTTTATCCAGGATATTGTTCCTGTAATGGGGATGTATTTTGCTACATTTTGACAATTGCTAAATAGTGTTATAAAGCTTTTAATCTTATACTATTTGCCAAAGCAAAGGTTTGTCCACTTTATGGTGTTGAGGGTTACGTGACACTAGTGCATCACAGTTCTGAAAAGGAGAAATTGCTGGTCGTGTGATCTTGCTTTTTTTTCCTTTGTTTTGTAAAACAATGTGCCATTTAATTGTATAACCCTTGGAGATGAACTTTTTAAAATGATTTCACACTGAAAAGAGAGAAACAATCAGATTATTTTTGGGGAAAAACGATTTCTTATTATATGTCATAGCTTAATAGGGAATTTATTCCATATTTTGGCAATGAGACTAATATATGTGTGTGTGTGTGTGTGTGTGTGTGTGTGTGTGTGTGTGTGTGTATATATATATATATATGTATGTGTATATATATATATGTATATGTGTGTGTGTGTGTGTGTGTGTATGTGTGGTGTATGAGTGAAAAACAGTTAACAGAAATGAAGCACTTTTAAAGCGGAACATTAGTTTTTGTAAAATGTGTCGCGGTTAAACTAACGCCTACAAGTTTGAAGTGCTGAAGTGGCAGTGCTGTCTGTCAAGTTTAACCCTCTGTGGACGTGGTCTCTTCTGGCATTCAGAAATCAAGCAAGAGGAAAATGTACTTTTTCAGTGTCTACAGTCTGTCTGCTTGAAGATGAATGCAGGCACACGGTGGACGTGTGTGAGGCTGGACCACTGATCCAAGTTAACTGAATGGACCCCAAAGTATATTTTTTAAGTAGGGTGGTGATGTCTGAAAACCAGTTTTTGAAAGAGCTAAATACTGTCTGACCAAACTGTCTTTTAATGATCAATACAGTCACCTTAAATAATCCCAGATTAAATGTATAGAAATGCAAAAAGTCAACTATTTTAAGTCTAAAATAAGTGTATTTTTACCTCACAGACAAACATTCCAAGCTTTTCATGATTTTACGATTTGAAAGAAATCATACATTTCATCTTGTATTGTAAATTTTAAAGTTTCATATGCATTATATAAAACAAACTGCCAATATCAATTTTAATGTATAGATTTTGCAAATACTACCCTATGTATGTAAGACTAAACTGTATCTGTAGCGTATATGTAATATATTTATGCCCAATAAATGTTTAATTTTTTTCTGATAATACTTTCTGTAAACCACCCACTGACCCATTCAGAACCTTTATTCTCTCTGTTTTCATGTCATTCGTACTGTTGTCACAAACCACTTTGCTGTTTGTTCTCAGAAACGTGCCAGTGTGAGGAAAACCCAAAAAACCGGTTCCTTTCCGCTTCAACAAGGCAACTAAATGAAACTCGTGAAAACGGAAGTTTTGGAAAAACGCTTTTCGGGGAGAGGGCCCTGCCCCCCCTCCCCCATCAGTCACCCACATACGCTTCCACTTTCCTTAAACCCAACCCTCACCCAGGGGTGTCAGAACCGTGAGCCTGCGGCCTCCAAACCCCCAGCGGCCAGCACAGCAGACACCCATCTGAAGGCACGACCGTGCGACTGATCCCAGTCCAGCTTGGAAAGTCCTGTTTTCACGCCTCACTTCATTTCAAGTCCTCAGCTCATCAGAAACGTGCAAATCAGTTTTCCCTAAATACCAGTAAAACACTGTAAAGCACTGCACTGGTACCACGGTGAGTCTTTCCAAACCGTGTCCAGTCAAGGGAATTTACTGCCAACTTCAATCACCATCTAAAGGAAGATAAACGGAAACACATTGCACTTCAGTTCAGGTCCGGGTCACAGCGAGACATCTCGGCACTTGTTTATGCATCAAGGTTATGTTTAATACATTTAGAAAAAAACACGCTCTGCTTTACAGCATGGCTGTCTGAATAATTTCTGACTGCAACGAAAACGGGTTTATACGTGATGATGTGAGAAGAGCAAATTTCCTGCAGATCAGCTGCATCACAGCAGGACGTCTACTGGGCCAACAAGCTGTTGAAAGCTGAGCTGCACACGCAGGGTTTATCTGGAATGGAGAAGAATGAGTGAATAATCTCACAGGTATATAAGATTCAACTTGGCTTTTCTTTGGTCACATCCTGAACCCAGACGTTGGTTTGAAGGCTGTAAACAAACGGCCTCTTGGGAAAGCAGTGAAGAAGAAAGACCACGTTCTTCTGTCAAATTAGTCTCCATAAAAGAGCAGAAAGACAACAGTGTAATACAGCATAACGAGTCATGGGAGCATAGTAAAGATGTGAGGTCAAAGGAAACCAGCAACCGAGGAGATGAAGATAAGCAACACTGAAATATGTGCTACAGTTCATCTACACTGGGCTGCCAGTTTATTAGGTACACAGTCCACCTTCAGATTGTCCATTGCAACAAGTTTTACATCGTGGGACTGTGGCACAGATCAGCCACACCTCCATTTTTAGCACTAGCTTTTGCTCAGTTGAGCTTCAGAAATTGCAAAACGAGTGACCGTACTGACTTTGACCGTACCTGACAGTTGGCGCTAAACGTGCTAGTTCCAGTATCTCCCAGACAGCTGTCATTCTGGCCTTTCCACCCACCACCATGACTGAGAACGGGGAGAACAGTGTAAAGTTCCAGTGATAGGTGGACAAAAGCAGCTTGTGGACCAAAGGGCTGAAAGAAGGGCGAGAATCGCCAAGCGAAGAGACAGACCACAAACAGGCGAATTGCATCTGAATTCATCACCAGTGTGCAGAATTTCGCCGCTTATGGGACGATGCTGTTGGCGAAGAAGAAAACACATCTCCAATGGACACAGGAGCATCAAAACTCAATGAGGGGAAACAAGTTGAACCCGGGTTTCTTTTGCATCATGCCAATGGGAAGATGAGACATCGGTGCGAGCAACACGAGTGCAGCCAGCCATCTTGACTGGTGCCAATTTGACAGGAATTAAATGCAAAGAGACAAGCGCAGGTCTGAGTACAGCTGCCTTCTCCACATGCTCTACACACATCCTTCTGAAGAGCCAGACTGAACCTCCAGCTTCCAGGCTGTGGGAGCCTGGATCTCACCAACAATCACAGTTCACATTGCACCTGGCACCAAACTGGCTTTTTAACCACCTTCCACAAGCAAAAGTTCAATGAGAACCACCAACTATCCTGACTCTTCAAAGATGACTTTGACACCTCCTGGTTACAGATAATCTTGTTTCTTTGGCAGTACTTCTCATGTCAGTATTCTCATGACCGTTGCAAATCTGTTAAACCTCAATTTATATTTTAAATATACTTCCTAGAAACAGTAACAAATACATACCTGCACACCAACTGCAGCAGAATAAAAGTGTTGCCATTTCAGGTAAGTAAACCATTGAACGCTTCCGATTTCTCCAAACTCATATGGCCGGTTTGGTTGCATCATAAAGCCGGACCAACAGCTGGAAAAATGATGTTGACTAAAGCAGAAACGGTTATGCAGGCTGTAGATGTTATAAAGATGTTGGCTTTAGTCAAGACGGTCAAAGAAAACCGGTTGTTTTTGCCCCTTCAGGAATCACAGAAAACACAACACACCTTTGGACACAAAAAATGGGCCCAAGTTTAACCGGTGCTCCTGTTTATGAAGATGCATTAGGTGTAGGTGCTTCTAGCACATTGGATTGCAGAAGTCCAGTTTATCCCCCGTTTTAACCACAACAGAACAACCCGATTCCCGCTTTGACACAGTGGGAGAAATGCTGCTCTGACTGTTCTTCTAGTGAACATCTCCGATGACTTTGAGGGAGCAGAAAAATTCGCTGACAATTCAGTCTTTTACCAACTAGACTTTTCAGTTCCATTTAAATATAGCCATTTATTTCTGTACTGGACTGTTTATTAAGATTTATTTGAAGATCTGCAGTGGTTTAAATGCTTATTGTGTATTTTGTTTTTCCATTAGTGAACATAAAAAGCTCTGAGTACAACAGGTGCACAGTCCAGCATGTAAGAGGATCTTTTGTAGCTCAGGCGGGGAAAATGTTGAGATGAAATCAAGAGAAACGTTGCTGCGTTTGCCCATTAAGTTTTTATTACAACAGTGCCATCGCTGTCCATATCATAAAGATAAAACAGAAGGAAAACACCACAGCGGCTGCAGACAGACATGCTGTGTCCCCACGCAGGGACAGACATTTACATTTGTTTTTCTTCGGTTGCAAAACAGGACCTTTTTTTTTTTTTTTGAGACAGAAGTGATTTAACCAAAGTCCAAATTCACGACTGTCGGCACTAAACACTTGGAAAGACAGTTTTCTAGTTCCGCCTCACCTTGAAGGCTGTGCTCTCAATGATGTTCAGTAAAACTGGACGAACCCTTCTGGTTCTATTTATAGTACAAGCAGCAAAGATCCCCCAGAAGCTGCTTTATTCTGGACATGTATTTTAACTAGTACACGATATTGCTTAGCTTCAGCTGGTGGGAAGAGTACAGACCACACATGGAGCCACGACAGCACCGCACAGCTCACTTTGACCTCGTCTTAAGGCAGACCTACTGGTCATTTTCTTTACGCCTTTCGTAGATTCAGATCATTCGTCTCTCACGCTGATTCACAGGAGAACTGCTGCAACATCCACATCTAAGCTGGGCTCCAACTGCCATTAAATAGGGAACAGTGATGTATTCCTGCGCTTTTCTCCGAACTACCCTACAATGTAAACTTACAGGAGAATGTTTCTAACCCCGGTCCCACCTGGGACCCCCCTGTGGGCCGTTCATTGTACATTCGCTCATGTCACAGCCCATTGTCCAAAGCGCGGGAAAGCAGTTAATTCGCACAAACACAGACAGGCGCTCCACAGACTGACCAGTGACGGGATACGAAGCCTCAAGCTGCACAACCTGCTGTTGCTGAACCGTTTCCTCAAGTCGGATTTATCATAAATTAACCAAAACCATGAGAAACATCTTTGCCTTGTGATACGTTTGCCATCACTGGAGTTGGACAGTGGCTCATGTAGCAGCTCTGAATTCGCCTGCAGTCTTTTTGCTCAGCAGCATCGCTCTTTTTTAACCTCTCATTTTTGGCCTGCAGGACATTCCTGCCAACTGCAGATAAAGGTGGGAAAGTTTCTAAATCGAATTTAATGCTCAATTTCAAAGCACATGCTAATGCTTATATATTTGTTTTTTGGGGGGGACTATACATTTTCTTCCTCACGAGGAATATAAAGCGCTCTACCCAAGATAAGTAAAGCAGTAAAGGGCCTGGGGGGGTGTCCAGTCAATGTCAAACAACAATCGTGCTGCAGTGACAGTCTCTTCAGGAAAAACTTTAAACAAAACTTCTTCCACATACAGAATTATTTCTGACACCTCTGAGGATCACTCTGCATTAATCACAAACTGTCTCCACAGATTTTAATGTTTTCCCATGTTCTTCTGAACATCCTCCAGGTTGATGGCCGGATGATATTTGGGGGAAGAGAAGAGAGACGGACAGGAGACAAAAAGTTGCGCTGAGGGACTCTGGCTCAGCTGTGACTTCCTCCTCCACCAGTTTCTGCAGGTTGTTGGCAGTGTGGTAATCCAGGTAAAAACAAAGGTAAAGGTCAGACTCACAGCTTTACACCCTCCCTGACCCAAACGTGGTATTCCTACAGAGAGCGGGCAGCTCAGTAAAGCCGACCACTTGCTTTATTTGGCAGCTCAAACTCGTACGTGCAACATTCAGCTGAAAACATATGCTGGGTTGGCAGCCAAGCTTATTCTCAAAAACAAATCCATCTGCAGATGTTGCTGTATGTCAGGCAGAAACCAGCAGAGTCAGAGGCTCATGCTGGACTCGGTGCAACTGTGCAAACTCTCCCCCTTAATGCTGGACGCAGTCCGCCGGGGGGCCCGCTTCACCCCAAAAAGTTTACACGCGGCGGTCCTGTATTTTCTGGACATGATGTTGTAGAGGACCGGGTTGATGGCAGCGCTCAGGTAAAAGAGGACGAAGGACACCAGGTTGCAGTACTGAGTGACCTGGGCCATGAGGGGTGAGCCAGCCTCCTGCGACTTGGAGAACAAATAGCGGCCCACGTGGAAGGGCAGCCAGCAGAGAACAAAGGCGAACACAACCACAGCTGTGGGGAAGGAAGAACACAGGCAGATTAACCAGAGGGGAATTTCATGCCACCTAGAATTCAGCTTATCTTCTCATCTGGAACAAATCGCACAATGGCATCAACACCCGACACGGCTCAGTGACACGCTACCTGAGAATTGGCTTCCGGGGGGGGATTGCGCACTGCAACTGCCATTACATCCGCTCCTCACCTCCTGGTTATAGAGCCCAGTGAAACCATTTAACGATGTGGAGAAACTTCGAATGAAACGTAGTCATGTGAGAAATGAAACGAACGACACTTGTTATTTTTGAAAGATTACCAGTGATGCCTGCTGATGAGCCGGAAAACCAGTTTATCCCTAAGGTTGAACTTTTTCCAAATGCTATTTAATAAAGCACCACGTGCACATGGGACCGATGCGTCATCGGCGACGGAGCCCCCCTGGCGATCGCTGTCCTCGAGGGTCACGGTCATTGGCCAGTCACTCTGGGTCAAACCAATGCACCATACAGACCACAGCAAGAGGAGTCTACATTCTGCTTGTGCCCACAGGGACCACCAAGCCCCCCCCCCCCCCCCCCCCCGCCCCACCAGGGGAAGGGAGGGAGATGCGGTTTGTTTTGTTTCAGAAGCGAAGANACCCCCCCCCCCCCCCCCCCACAGGTTCCAGGCCCAGGACCACAGCTGGCAACCAGTCAACTGTCAGCAGCAAAACACTTTCAAATGAATTCTGTTGAGATTCGTGTGACAGTTTGCACAAGTTGTGCATGACGCCAAACTATTTTGGTTTAATTTTTAAAAAAACAAGCTGGGGGGGGTCCCTGTGTCAAGATTAAGAAAGAAAATCTGTGCAAATTATTTACAGCTTGTGGTTAAGGCAGGAGAGCATGATGTTTTTCTCCCTTCGGCATTCTGTGTGCTTATTTTCCACCTTTGTCACGTTTTGTCTGTGTTAAATGTGAAACGGTGTTTTAAATGGAAATCACTTTTTTTTTTTTTTTTTTTTTTTTTTAATCAGGGGATGTAAAAANTTTTTTTTTTTTTTTTTTGTTTTTTTTTTTGTTTTTTTTTTTTTTTTTTTTTTTTTTTTTTTTTAATCAGAGGATGTAAAAACACGGAGGCCACTGAAGTGTAGTGCTGACGGAGAGTTTTAAGGACATCCTGGAGAGACCAGAACACCAACAGGTGGACACTACTTCAAAATCAGACCCTCAGTAGAAACACAAGAATGAGACTGAGGAAAGATTGGACTTTAATCCTTGGGAAAGTTGAAGGAAAAATAAAGAGAAGGACCAACAACCAGATGGATGGACTCATTCCCAACAACAACAAACACACCCCTTTCAACACTAAGGGCACAAGTGATGGACAGAAGTTTCCAGAAACACTCCATTCATACAGTCGCACAGAATCAACATAAGACTCGGTGTGAGTAAAGACAATAAAAAATTAGAAACACTGGCACAGCTTTACAGAACCACAGCACTTAACATTTATCTTCATTTAAATTAATATCTACCCCAGCGGTGTCAGACCAGCAGAGACATCGTGATGGAATAGGACTGTGGGGGGGCAGGTTTTACTTCTCACTGTGCCACTTGAGAACCGATGCGGTAATGTGTACAGCAGTGGTTCCCAACCTGGCGGGTTGCCTGGCCAACTTCGTTTCAGGAGCGTTCATATTAGTTTTATATTTGCAATGGAGGCAATAGGAACAGGTTATTTCTGTTGAGCAACTAGCAAATGAAAATATGAAACCATCCAAACTAAAGCGACACCAAGATACCACACACCTTGAAACAGTGTGAAAAACCTGACAGTTTTTTCCTCAAACAACAAAACTTGTGATGATAAGAAAAATGTGACCTAAATAACTTTGACTGTGGCATGGTGGTTGGTGCCAGACATGGTGCTTTGAGTATCTCAGGAACTGCTGCTCTCCTGAGATTTTCATGTATGAAACTCTCCAGATTGAATGATACGAATGGTACAGAAAACAACTAACATCCAGTGAGCAGCAGTTCTGTGGGAGGAAATTCCTTGTTGAGGAAAGAACGGCCAGACTGCTTCAAACTGACAGGAAGTCTACAGCAACTTAAATAACCACTCTTCACAACAGTGGTGGGCAGAAAATCATCTCTGAAAACACAATACATTGAACCTCAGGTCAGATGGGCTATAGCAGCAAAAGCCCACATCGGGTTCCAATCCTGTCAGCCAAGAACAGGAGGCTGAGGCTCCAGTGGGCTCTGGCTCACTGAAACTGGACAGCTGAAGATCGGAAAAACGTTACCAGGTCTGATGAATCTTAATTTCTAAACCCAACCGTCTGCATGTCGCAGCAGGATTTGGCGTAAACAACATGAAGCCCTGCACCTGACCTACCTTGTGTCAACAGTGCAGGATTGTGGTGGTGGTGGTGGTGGTGGTGGTGGAACAATGGTGTGGGGAATGTTTTCTTGGCACACACTGGGCCCCCTAATACCACTCAAACATTGTTTAAATGCCACAGCCATGAATTGGCCACAATTTACCTAACTTCTAACGGCTACTTCCAGCATGATAACACGCCAGGTCCCAAAGCAAAAGTTACATCAAACTGGTTCCATGAACATGACAATGAGATCAGTGAACTTCAATGGCCTCCTCAGTCACCAGATCTGAATCCAATGGAGCACCTTTGGGAAATGCCAACATCATGAACGTGCAGCTGACAAATCTGTAGCAATTATGCAGTGTGACCATGTCACCAAGGACCAGAATCTCTAACAATGCATACATGTAACAACGATGGTTACATACTGGTACAGAAAGAGTAATATTGCCACACAGCTGTATGACCTTTATCAGTGTTTACAAGTGTGTGTATATGTAAATTCTGCAGAAAACTACTGAGTTTATAGGCTCATTATCTGGATGAAATGTTTGCAAATGCTTTTATAGCAATTTTTCATTGTTTTAGACCCCCAGTATGACTACTCATGCGTAAGAATAAGCACAGTCGCGAGGGAAAATATTGCAGGCGTTCTATACCAAAACAGTGCACATTTCAGCAGAACAAACTAATTTAAAGCATTATAAAAAAAAGTGCACCTGCATTGAAAAGCAGGCCTTTACTCACTGTGAAGGTAGCAACGCCTTTCGAATCTCTGTCAGGCCCCAGCCTCAGGAGAGTAACTTCAGTTATCGCACCACATTTCTTCCACAGATGCCTTTCTTCATTATTCTAAGGTTCTTCTGGACTAGCTGCTAGGCAACAATATGTATATTGTCACTGTGAATGTTTACAGAAATATGCTTTTTAGAGGAGGAAAACACAATTTTCTTACTTTGGAGAAACCGGAAATCTGAGGGCCAGTTGGCAGAATACACGTCACGGAATTTGTAGTTCGGAGAGCCCATTTGAAATTGCGTGACTGAAATGGAAGCAATGTTTGTTTGAAATTAACGAAATTGAGAAATGATATGTTTGTAAAAGGTTGTGCTAAGTGAAAAACGCTTCATTTTAAATTCACGATTGTTATTGTGTTGCAGTTTAATGTCGGACATTTCCCCCCCTATAATTTAACGGTGAACTTAATGCCTTAAGTCTTAAGAGTCTTATGTCTCTGAATCCTTCATTTCAGAAAAGGGTGACATCTCCTCTGCAGCAATCACGTCAGCATGGACCAGACTCTCTAAGGAATGTTTCCAGCACCTTGTGGAATCCACGCCACGAAACATTCAGGTGGTTCTCGGAGCCAAGGGGGGAGGGGTCCTGCGCGGTTTTAGAACGGTGCTCCTAATAAAGTGGCCAACACATAGAATAAACTTAAAAGACATTTAAATCAGTAAATCTGACCACAACCATACGAGTTAAAGGTATTTCCGAAAGCACAACCTTCCACTTGATAATTTTGTGCGCTCAGAACCGTACTTATCATCGAGCAAACCTGCCCAGGGCGCCCGAAATTTTTTTCTTTTGAATCATTGCCGACGCGGCTAAGATCCTTTGGATTTAAATCAAGTTCAAAAACTGCGCTCAAACTGGGGGGGCAGACACTCGTTGTCCGCCGTCATTGTTTTGAACGCTGAATGGTTGGGGTTGTGGCATGTTTGTCAGAGCAGGGATTAATTAATATTACTTTATGTTTTAAATGTTTTTTTTTTAGAAGAAACGAGTAACTCCTTTTCTGTGTTCGCTCGGTCTTGCTTTTGTCTGTGACTTTTCAGTTTACTCTCATGAGCAAATACAACCTGGCGTACAGGTTGATAAAGACTCGTTCTGCTTTGTCTTTTTACTGTTTTATTAACTACACAGATCAAACATTAACACCGCGTTCCCTCGCTTTCCACTTGTCATCGCTCGCTCTGGTTGTCATCTCGCGATATCTCTTCACGAGACTGCGTCCCCTCCCGTGTTATGTTTGAAATCCAGAGTGTCACGAACTCCAGCGGCCCGCCGTCTGTTCCACTTAAACAACCTCGTTGAACCCTGTCTTTCTCACTCTCCTGCACCTGATTTCTTTTTGGGCCCTCACTTGTCCCTTGTTATCTGGTCAGCCACCCCTCTATTTAGTCTCCTCCCTCCTTTCTGTCTTTGTGAGCTATCGTATGTTTCATGTGCATGTATGGAGTGTTGTTCTTGGTTACTTAGTTTGAGGATTGTCTGCCTGGAGTTTACAGGTCTGTGATGGGTGGTGTGATCGTTTCTCCCTGCATTCTTGCCTCTCAGCCTCCTGATTGTACGTAGTTGGGAGTGAATTGTGACGCAGAGCTTTATCAATGACAGCAGTTCTGTATCAAAACACAGAACTACTATAATCTGTAAAAATATATATCATGTAAACTTTCAATTTTTATAACATTAATATAACTAGTGTTATTTCAAATTATACTCAAATGAAATCTAAGATCACCTAAGTCTATGTAACCTCCACACATACAGAAAAAAGCAATTTAACGTGCAGAGAATCTACAGATTCTTTGTCCCTAAGTATATGTGTAACTAACTGGATTTCTGACAGTCCTGTAACTTTTGGTTGCTACTTCACTTTTGGTAAAGTTACTGGCTCTGATGTGGAGTGATTCTCCACAACTGATGATGGGACATGTGCTGTATGTCAGAAAGTCTAGTCACCTCATTTTCTGTTCCTCTAGATTGTTACATCCAAATCCACCAGAGTATGTGGAAGGTGTTTCACATTTCTCATTATTTTGGAGCCATCTTCCACATTCACCAACTCAGTGGTTAGAATAAGTGTTTCTGAGCAACACAGCAATCAACTTTAAACTGTGTTCAATTTTACTGTTTTCCAGGCCAGTCATAAACACTACATCACCTAACCTTGAAGCTGAGATTTCTGGGTCTGGTCTGCATACAGTTTTATTTTCTCTGTTGACTCCTTGTGTTGTTTTTGGATGTCTTTTGTCTTTTCAGCATCTAAAGATTTTTCTTTCTCCTCCATATTTGGTAGATTAGTCCAGACATTATGTCCAAACAAAAGAAGAGCTAAGATTTCACTAGATGCTGTGTGAGGTATTGCTCGGTACACCAAGAAAATTTTACGAAGGTCATCTTACTATTTCTTCACTTTGGATGCTGCTGCTGCTTTTAAGGCCCTTTTCAGGTATCCGTGAAATCTTTTTATCTTGCTATTACTGTTAGGATGGTAAGGTGACGCACAGATATGTTTAATTCTGTAATTAGTCATTAACGATTCAAAAAACTGTCCAACAAATTGCTTTCAATTATATGTTATGACCTCTAGTGAATCATGCAAAAATGTTCATCAGTTCTTTAATGACTGTGCCTGAAGATACGTCTGAGACAACAGCAGCTTCAGGATAGGAGGTGTAGTGGTCCGTGACAGCCAATATATAGTTGTTCTGAAATGGACCTACCAAGTCAATACCTAATTTTTTCCAAGGCCTTCGTGGTAATTTGAGTGGCTGGAGAGGCTGATCTTCGCACAGTGGCTGATTCAACACACAAGTAGAGCAATTCCTGATCAGTCTTTCAACCTCACTGTCCACATTAGACCAAGAAAATTTGCTTCTCGGGGCTGTTGTACATACCTTAATATTTGTCATTTGCTATTTTTAGTGCTTGTCTGATTTTTGTTTTTGGCAACACAACAAGAGATGTCTTCTCAAAATCAATCCATCATATGTTGATAACTCGAGCTTCCACTTGTGGTATGGCTGCAGCTATTCTGCAATTGGATAGAGCCACTGTCTTTTTTCCTTTTGCTGTGGCTTCTTTAAGTTCCTCTATGCATAGTTCATAGGTGTTGACTGAAAACACTCTGTCAACATAAATTTCTACATAACTGTCTTCTGTGTCTGGTAATGGATGACATGACAATGAGTCTGTTACACTGGCTTTCCCAACTATGTCTTCAATTGTGTAACCATGTGGGTGTAATTTCCATCCAAGTCTTTGTATCCTGGGTGATAACAATGTTGTCTTTTTGGGGTTGAACATGTAAATAAGGGGTTTATGATCAGTTTATAGTGTGAATATGTTCTAAAATATTCCACTGCACAGCCCAAAGCTTCATGCTCCGTGTGGGAGTAATGTCTCTTTGTTGGGGCAAGTGAACGACTTCTTGTCTTTGCAGCAATACTCCTCTAAGCTCTACAAGATGTGCATCACTAATCACTACTGTTGGCGAATCTAACTTGTAGAAGGCTAGACATGGTTCGGTTACAAGCACTCTTTTCAATTCAGCAAAGGCTTTCCCTGTGTCTGAGGTCCATGCCTACTTCTGACCTTTCCATCAAAGTAGCGAATCCTGTGGAGTGGAACAGTTTGTACATAACCACAAAATTTATTTTTCCATCTGCTTAAGTTTCCTTCTGCAGGAAAACACTTTTTTGCACAGCTCTACTCTAGTGAAGTTTTTTTCTAATTCCTTCTGAATAATTTGAATAGTTTCTTTACCTTCCGAGTTAACTGAATAAATTCATCTGTCTGAAAAACGTCTTTGAACTACTTTGATTGGTTTCTCAGTTGTTTTAAACTTTTTCCTTTCCTGGTTGCATTCAGAGCTGAGCTTTCTCAGAGCTTTCTTTCTGCACACTCGTGCATAATGTCCTGCTTTCTTACAGTGTAGGTATTTTGCTGTTCATGCTCTGCATTCATCAGCTTTGTGTGCTGTCAGGCCACAGCTGACACCGTTTAGTGTCACTAATCCCTTGATCTTTCTCATCTGCAGCTTAACTGTGCCCTGCTGCTCTGCTTTTCAGTCTAGAACTTGAGCACATGACCCCATCAGAGCTTCTCATGAAGTTAACATGGCTGTCTTTAGCTTTGTTACAATACAGCATTTTTGACTCTGCTTGAGCTGCTTCCTCAATTCTAGCAAATGCAAGAGCTCTTTTTGAAGTCCATTCTTCCTCCTTTGACAGTTTATCACAATCTTTTACATGCACATTTTTCCACAAGTTCATTTCTTAACATATCAGCCTCCAGCACTCAAATCACATGACTTAGCCAGTTCTTAGTGCACTTACGAAAGCATCAACAAATTCATCCTCTGACTGAGATCTGTCTAAATTTGTTTCAAAACCAAATTTCTCTGTAGTGTGAAGTATATAAGCAGAAACTTTGTTCATGTGTACCTGTTTCACTTGGGAGATTTGCAAAAATCCACTGCACAGGCGCTCCAATGGAGTGCAGTAATGTAGCTCATCTTGTGGTTTCCAGAGCTTCTGCAGATCCACTGGCTATTTCAGAAAATCTGTACAACTCCATCCATATTTTGTATTCTGCGTACAGATCCAGAGCTCTGAGGTTCAGTGGAAGTGGTGGCAAAAGCTGGATGTCAGCAAAAGTTTTTGGGACAGCAGCTGCTGCTTGTTCTACAGGACAAAGTAAGTTAGCAGTCCAGGGGGGGAAAAAAAGTTTTGTTCACAGCAAGAGAACTAAAATCCACACAGTACTGATCTTACTACCAGTCTTTCGCTCCGGTTCCGTCATCTCGCCATATCGCTTCACTATACTACACAGCCTATTGCAGTATGATAATAATTTCTGGGAGATAAGAGTATTATAAATAGTTGCATGTTGGTGTGTTGGCTCACAGTGTAATGTGGAAAGTAGCTAAAGCTAGTAAAACCTGCACGCATATTCATTTTGATTATCAACCGGTTGGCACTTTCAAAAGTATTACAGATTTATAAAATATCAGGGTTTTTTTTTTAGCCCAAGGGGCGTGGGCGTACACACACCCTCTCTTTCCGACTCAAATTGAATGGTTGATATGCAATACTTTCGTTTGCTTTTAAGGTTTGATATTGCATAATCTCAATGCTGATGGATCACTTGCTATTATTGTGTTGTGCTGCATTTGTTATAACAATTTTAAGCTTTGCCATTCATACTATCTTTCAGTCCAGGGACCAGCTCTTATGTTGCAGTAGCTATTCATGTATAACAAATATATGTAAGTACATACATACTGTTAGGCTTGATATTACATAGCACTGGGTTTTTGAGATCATTTGTAACTTATCACATTACGACGTGGTTAGGGCCTGAACAATCACTCAAGCCCAGGGCCCCCACCCCTCTCGGTCTGCCTCTGTGTGTGCTGTACTGATGCAGAAAAACCAGACCTTCATCAGTCTCGTGAAGGAGAAAGCTGCTCACCGTGTTGTTTCACTGCATAATACACAAGCAACCTCTAGCTAGCAAACACCTGTCTGAAAAGCTGAACAAAGCTGTGAGGACTGCGGTGAAAATACTGAGCTTCGTAAAAGCTCGTTCAACCGATAAGCATAACTTTATAGGGCTTTATGAAGACGAGGCAACAAACAGCCCAGCACACCGAGCTGCTCTGGCTGTCATGTGACCAGGTACTGCCAAGTTTCAAGGGTTCTTGACCATCTACAACCACAAACTGATGGAAGAAATGCCACAGGAGTTTCTCAATATCTGGCTGATATATTGAGGCTGTACAAATATGCAAGGAAACTGGATGTGTTTGTGCACGAACCTGAAAGCATAAAGAAAATAGAGTGGAGAAGAGATCTACAGTCGGAGGCGGTTCACCTCCCGCATGGGGCAGCTACCGGATAAGAAGAAATCACGGTTCTCCAATATCGTTTAACGCCCGTTTGGTGCTGGAACCCAGTTCTCGCACAAGTTGAGGAGGTGGAGCACCTCCATGGTGAGTGTTAACTCTTGGATATCCAGTTAAATTCTCTGTTAGAGATTTTTCCACTGTCATGGAAACGCACGCTTCTGACTGGTGAGAGGGCAGCACTCCGAGGCTAGAATGTCTGGCAAAACTAGAATAAATCCTACCCTTCGCCACAACATATTTGTCCGAGATGCCGTTCAGCGCACTGGTTACGGAAAAAAGAACAAAGGAGCACAACAAACTGGAAAAGCACAGAGAATTTCATCTGGCAGTGTGAAAATCTCAAAATGTTCCACTCCTGGCTGGAGAAATACAGGTCCAGAGCTCCCAGTGAAAATGAAATGGTTTGTAGTCATAATTCCAGCATAATTAGGAAGGTTTGACAACTTTAACAGCTAAAAAATCTCATTTTTTCTGTTCTGATTTCTTTATATGTATAACCAAGTATCAGCCACATTGTCCTGTGTTTTACCCAAATTGTGTTTTGCTAATTGTTACATAAAAAATTGAAACGGATAAATGCACGTTTGTTTGAATTGTGCCCTTGGGCTGGGGTGGGGGGGTGAAATTGATCAGGTGGAAAACAGTGATCCCTTACGGGCAAAAGGCTGGGAAGCACTCATGTTCAGTATTAGCAGAGTACAGGGCTCCGGGGGACAAGCTGTTCCCCTTAATTGATTAATGGGTCGAGCAGTTGTTTCCTCCAGGAAACCGATTTAAACACTTTGTCCGATTCCTCTGCCACAGACGCTTAACTTTACGCTCGCTGCATCACTTTGTGGTAAAGTACCGCGACGCGGGGCACTGCAGTAGGAGGGTGCAGATCACAGGGCCACAGCATAACCACTACGCCCCCTGCTGGGTCCGATCTTACCGAGCATCTTGACGGTCTGCCTGTTGCCGCTGTCGCGCGCCGACACGCGCCCCCGGGCGCCGCGGCCCCTCCTCCACAGCTTCCTACCGATGAGGCTGTAGAGCACGGTTAGGCAGACCACGGGCAGGAAGAAGAAGACGCTGGAGAGCCACACCATGGCGCCCAGCAGCCCCGAGCGCACGGCGAACTCCGTGGGCTTGCACTCGGCGGTGGCGCGCGGGTCCGCGCCGGGCTCGTGCTGTACGCCCACGAGCACTAGCACGGGCCCCGCGCTGCACAGCGACACGAGCCACAGCGCCGCGATGAGGCCGCGCACGCGCGCCCTCGTCACGAGCACCTTGGCGCGCAGCGGGAAGCAGATGGCCAGGTAGCGCTCGCCGCTGAGCGCCGTGATGCTCAGGATGCTCGAGTACGTGCAGCTCTCGCTCACGAACTGGAAGAGCTTGCAGAGCAGCGGGCCGAAGCGCCAGGGCCGGTAGCGCCACACGCGGCTCAGGTCCAGCGGCAGCCACAGGAGCACGAGCAGGTCGGACACGGCCATGCTGCACAAGTACAGGTTCGTGGTGCTCCGCATGTGCCTGAACTTGGCCACCACAGCCACGGTAAGCGCGTTGCCGGCTACTCCCGCGAGGAAGAGCAGCGCGCACGCGGCCGTCACGCCGGTCAGCACGGGAACGGGGAACAGGTGCGTGGCGGGCTCCGCGCGCCAGCGCGTGCAGTTGAGCGAGCAGTTGTCCATGCTGCGCGAGACGGCCACAGTGTGCGCCAGAGAACCCCTGTTCTCATTTACGTGTTTTTTTTTTCTTTTGTAATGGTCGCCGTTCATGAAATAAAGTCTGATGCTGAAAAGCGTGTCAAAAAGTTAAATGGAGCTGCAGGGGGAGACGCGCGCCGCGCTCCGTGCTCCCTCATCTTCCCAGCGCGCCGCTGCGGTAACGGGATCCCGCTGTCGATGGTGTCTGAGCATGTTGTCCTGCCTCCTGGTTCCTACGCGAAAAAGTTTGAATTAAATATAGTCCGTCTCGCCCTCCACAGTAGGATCCGTGCAGTGACCCGTCCGTCTGTGGTCGCGCATCTCGGTGGGCACCTCAGCAGTGAACTCGCGTGACTCGGTGCGCGTGGGTGAGGGTTGTAATGATGTTGACGATACCCGCGTTGATGAATAATTTGTTTTTCCTGAAGTCAAAATCCAGAAAGAGAAATTAATTTATAAAAGCACAGCTATGCCTGTCTGTGCACTATGTATCTACGGTAAGTGAGTATTTATCTTTGTTTTCCCTTACAAAAATGTAATATCCAAATGTTGCAAAATACCTTACAGTGGAGAGGTGTGGATTGAAGAAATGTAAAGTGATGTGCAATCCTAATGCATCATAATATGTGCCTTCCAGTGCGCAGAGAACATCAGCACACACTGCAAACTGGCCCACTGCCAGCAGTGTGTGTGTGTGTGTGTGTGTGTGTGTGTGAGTGAGAGAGAGAGAGAGAGAGAGAGAGAGACAGCAGCAGTCCTCCAGGACCAGTCGTCTTGTCGGGTGGACAGAAGCAGGTTCCGGAAAGCAGCCTTGTCACTCAGAGGTCCTGGGTGCCGGATGTGTCCTTTTGTGGACTCCGGGACTGATCCTGGTCACCTGTCCACCAGAATCACTTAAAAGGCAGTCAGCCCTTTGCTGTTTTTTTGAAAATGTAATGTTTTGAAAATGATTGTTGTGATTATGTGTTTTTCTGTGATTGCATTGTTCCCTGAAGTGTAAACACATCCCTAATTTGTGTACTGTTTTTACTCCCCATTACCTGACGTAGTTATGTCCCAGCGTTCAAACACCTTGACATGTTCCTGCCTCTCTGAATTAGAGTAAAGCCCAGAGGATGTGGTATCTTCACTTTGGTTTGGTTTTATCACAGTTTGACATCAGCACTCTATAGCTTTGTCCTTGTCACAGCTGTGTCAGATGTGTCACTGTGTCTGGGCACTTGCACAACCGCTCTAAAAATACTGTATTTTGTCCTTGAACATCATCTATATTGTGGCTTTGTTCTTTTTTAAACTGTAGCTGCATACACACAGGGTCAGTCACAGGACTGGGCTCAAGTGAGATCTTGACACGTTTTTCTTTATCCCTTGGTCCTTATTTGCAGCTGAAATCATGCAGGGGTTATAATACACAGCTCTGAAGCCGCTGTTTCGCTGGGTGTTTGTGCTCTCAGGCTGTTTGCTCCGGTTTCCCCTTCTCGCATTTGTAAGTTTGATTATATTATTACTTCTTTAATAGTCTGCACAGCCTGTTTACCTAAACGTCAGCATTTAACTGATGTTATGGTGAAGAGTGTTATTTATTATCAGCAGCACTCCGATGCAACTTACAAACTTAGACCCACCTTACTAGTTTCAGGCATCTTCTCATCAACACACTCACTCATACATACAGTAGTGACACTACAGGCATCTTGTCACCATTTCACCTGAAACATCTCGTCTTTCAACCGTTGGAGGAAACTCATGCATACGTGGGGTGGGCCCACTTCATACAGACCGAGCCAGACTTAAACCCACATCTACAACTGTAACCGGGAGCTGGGAGACAGTAACAGCTCTGTGTTTGCTCCAGGAGATGTTCACAAATTAACCATTTGCAGTGTCAGCCAGAGGATACTGTAGTGTGTTTTATATACACTGAATGTGTTTTCTGCTACAAGTGGTGTAAATGTTGGTGTATTTGATGGTTTTTGTGGAGGAGATAGCTGCACAAACACATGTCATGGATTTCTTCAGATCTCTGGCACAGCAGAACATTAGGACAGCAGGAGGAACAACACCTGTGTGCTGGTACAACAAGTGATGCAGAACTTAGAATCGTCTCCGAGGCGAGAAAAAAAACAGGACCACTTTGTACATTTCCTAGCCCAGTGGCTCCCTCTATTGGCAATAGGTAGAAAATACTGGGGTTCTGTTTTCTGTTCACCAAAGTGAACACAGCTGTGTGACTGTTTTGTAGGCAAAAGACAGTCGTTAAAACATTATTATTTGTTTTTGTTTCTGAAAATACCTCTTCTGTGAATGAACCCGACATAGTATGCTCCGATTCAGTTCTTTTTGTCTATATATGGGGATAGGAAGAGAGAACAGTAGGAACCTCTGAATTTTAAGAATTTCTTATTGCTTTCTCAGTCTCCATATTTTACTAGAAATCTAGTAAAATTGCTGAATCGTATAATGTGAAAACTTTTCCTTATGTCGGAAATGATGAACAGAGTTTTCTGAAATGACAGAACTGATATGGAGAAATGAGGTATAGACGACAACAGTAACAGGGAACTAAGGTGTATGGTCTCTTGTGAGTGTGATTCAGACTTGATGCGTGATATAAAGAAACTGTGGTTAAAAAAATGTCAAAGTGTAGTAGTACGATGTAAGAGCCATGCTGTCATTCGTGATAAAATGACAATAAAATTCGTGAGTCAGTGTAGGTTTAACAGAATTGCAGAAGTTTAATGTGTTTGGCAGTTGTAGTTTTTGATTTCTTAAGCAATCTGAACAATTTCAGTCTCGTATGTCTTTGTTAGGAAAGAGACCTCTGAACCTAAAGTACCTACTGACTATCACAATAATTCCACACATGAATTAGCCACGGACTTATCATTTGTTATTTAAGATGTACCTGTAGTGATGGAATAAACAATAAAGATCATTAATTTTCTTCTATAAAATGAATGCACAGAGGACATTTTTTTCAGTTAATCATCATTTCCCATGTAGTCATTAGACTTTGTAGAATGAAGTAACTAAGGCTTGATTCATCCAAATGAAGATGAGTACAATTGAATAAATTTATCGCTTGCCAAGAATGAAAAACTTTGCCGTAATGGTTCGCACAGGGACTTCCCAAGATCAAGGTTGAAAACTCCTTTTCAATACATCTATTTCATGGGGACAGTTATCGACTGTGCTTTAGGCCGGTTGGCCTGTGTAACCGACCTGAGATCGTTTAAATAAGTTACCTTGAGTACGAATACTTAGTCACCAGTACTGCAGTTTTCATGTTGTTTTTAGGCTGGAGCAAATGGCAAAAGAAAGTGTCCTCTATGAGTCAGCAGATAGCAGGCTGGTCAGAACTGCTGTGTCTAGCCTTGGGGGACCCAGGTTCAAATTTGGCAAGTTGTGTACCTGTAGTACATTGTTAACACTGTAAGTTGCTTTGGAGAAAAGCATTAGCTAAATAATTAAATGCAAGTTCAAAATGCAGCAGATGTGGAATTCCAGCCTGCCTCCTTTAAGTAGAAGTCAGTAGCTCTGACCACTGTGAAACCCACTAAGCTGTAATGGCTCAAATACATTTTAATATGACTGCGTTTAATGAATATAAAGCTCCTGTTTCAAAGGACTCCATTTTCTCCTCTTGTTGAGCAACCATTTTTGTCATGAAAACATGGTTGTTTACAATTAAGTGTGGCTTATACATTATATAAGTTCAAACCTTTCTCATCTTCTATGTGTTTAAGGAATTTTGCTAAGCTCTCTTGTTCCTAATACATAATTGTGCGGAATGTAGTTTTTAGATTAATTTATGAGAGTGAAGGTGACCACAAGTGCGGGATTCATTAATGTTAATGGTGTGCAACAATAGATGAGCCAAAGAAGTTGTTTGTAGTCTACAGAACACAACCGAACGATGGGGTCTTCATTTGCATGTATTGATGTGTGCTTTGAAATTTGGGGATGGGTGTTAGGTCTTTGCCAGTAGCTGCAATGATGTGTGTAAGGTTTATTGAGCCAGCAGTAAAATGAGCAGATTTGTAGATCAAATTAAATGCGTACTATTTAAACAGTGCCATTCTGCTGTCTACCTTGCATCACGGACTTCAGCATCTCAGAACAGAACTGGCCCTGAATTGTAACCGTGAACGATAAGCAGTAAAGCACCTAAACACGTGATGGATCAGAGAGCTGTGGTTCTTACTGCAGGGCAAAAGTGATTCTATATGTAGAATGGAGTCACATTTTATTGCTTTTTAATCAATGCGACACATAGTAGATTTAAACAAAGATTTAAGAGTGTAGTATTTAGAGTCTACAACTTCTCAAACTGGTGTATCCTGAAATGAAATTACGCTGTGTCGTTGCATTTTGAATTTTCAAGTTATGAATTTTTGAAGACAGAAATATTTTCAGTAAATTGATATATTTTAAATTGTTTTCTTCACTTTTCTGTACTAACTGTAGCTTGACATAAATAAAATGTTCAAGTGTTGCAGCATATTTTTATTTATTCTAACTATGCCTTGGGACTTCTACAAATCTTACCCGGCAACCAAATGGGAGCAAATCGAATCATAAGCATAATTTATTTGCTATGTCTATCGAAACAAAATTATGATATCAACCTGTACATATGCTTTTTCAGCAGTAGTTTGTTCTTTTTGTGTTTTTCACATCAAATGGTGATGACTTCCTGTGGACAGAGTAATTCTGGAAGTCACACCACCACCAGTCATGATTTTAAGAAACCTGAACCTTTGGAAGATGTGCAGTGGTTCTAGATTGCTGAAATAAACGGACAGAAATTTGATAGAGGCAACAACTGAGTCGTAAATGCAGTAAAGGGAAGCTGAGGTTCATCCTCCAAATTCCCCTTATACTCTCAAATTACCCCTTTGAGTTTAAGCGTCTGCGATTCCCAGGAAGTTCATGCTTTACGACAACCGTGAACAAATCATCATCAGGATGATCACAGGAAGAAACACCGAAGGCCACAGGTATTGATCTGCGACCCAGCTGCTTCTCACTTGGGCAGCTCTGTGTGGCAATGCCTAGGGTGAGTAGAGACAGGGCCCACTTTGTGTGCGTAATAAATCAAGGATATGATTTGTTAAGAAGCAATTCAAATATTCTGTGATGAATTTGATGTTTGGAAATATTGATTTTGAGTTTTGAAAACTGAATTTGATTTCCTTGAATTTGTAGTAGTATAACTTAGAAACTTCAAGGTAAAGAAATTCAGGTAACACTGCCGACAGACAATAAAGCAAACAAAGTGTCCAGATGCGGACAAACTCTACCCAGGCTTATGTGATGAACTGGTGAACAATCAGTATTTTAAGAGGTTGTGAAGACTTGTGTATTTTTTCAAAAATACTTTATTTTTCAATAATTTTAAAGTATTTTTAAATTGAATGCTTCAAGTTATTAAGACATAATGACGTAAACCATCCCGTGTCTTTGTGCACCATGTGCTGAGTGTGTAAGTGCAGCACAAACCCATAGTCCTGCTTACGCTCAACATCGCCACATGCGGGTGGCTAGCAGCTCCACCTGATCAGCCTGCTCTGATAGCTCCGCTGGACTCCAAAACTTGCAGCAGCTTACTCACAAGCCCAATAGATCTGAAAATAGGTCTCAACTTCCAAAAACTCTGTTCCTCTTCTGATATGCTTATTTTTTAGTTATTTTGGCTCAGCTGTAGTGATTAAAAGACGACTTTTATACACTATTCTCTCGTGGTTTAATGGTGTTTTTAATATAAAACAAGCTTACAGACAGAATCATTTGGACCCCACATATTTTACCCTTCAGCTGATTTTATTCCTTTCTTTCCCGTCTCTACATTTTGATTACCTGACCACACTTTGAAGAATGTGGTGCTGGCATCACTAGCTCTGGATGAGTGAGTAGAAGCTTTTCTGTGTCTGAGATAAATAATGACCCTTGGATGTCCAGCAGATTCTGGGTTCTGACTTCTAATCATTAGCTGCTCCTACTGAATAACTGCTGTAAGATATGTACTGGTGGTACTGGTGGGGTAAACAAAATGGATTATTAGCAGAAGGGATGCATGATTTATGCCCTTAGTAATCCACAGTGTGTGAGCTCCTCCTGTTCCTTTTCACTGCCAAGGATTGTTTCATAATCTCTTCAACTCCACAACAGACCGAGCTGTCCTAACAGACACCCTGGAACTGTGGAGTCTGGGATCACCAGCTGCATTTCCATGTCTCACTGTGTGAACTGGTGATGTGTAAAGTGGGCTGCAGTTAGCGATGGACATGTCTGTGTCAACTGTAGGTTTGAATTCAAATCAAGCATTGGCACATTTACTCTATCCATCAAGTGCTCTTCTGAGGCTGTTCACATGCGTGTTGGTTTGGTGCCATTTGACTAATTCTACTTGATGAATTCTTCTAATGTCCTGTCAAGATTTAAAAACCAAAGCCACCTAGTCCAGGGCTGTAATTTTCACCACTGCTAGCAGGCCTTGGGGTGACTGAAGTGTGTGTGTCCTGGTCTGTTTGTGTTTCACGTGGGTCCCAAGTGGTAGCCCATGGAGATGGGAGCTTGATGTTTGCAAGCCTTCTTTGCCTTCCACATTGTTAAAGTACCTGCTGTGAGGTTTGAACCTGAGGTCAGAAGGTGGGCTGCAGCTGCGGTTCCTTTTCCACTGATATCGCACATGTTTTGTTGGAGAACACAAGACGTGGCTCCTCTGTTAGTTCACCTTGTTGTTCTTTTCATCTTCAAAAGGCAAAACATTCACATTCTGCCTCCTTTTCCATCTGTCGGGTCAACGCAGAGTGTGTTTCACTTTCCTTTGAACACATTCGCAAAGCTGTTGTGGAGTAGGGAGTAAGAGACAAAGCCTTCCGCATCTGAGGGAAGTGTGGGTTGTGTGTGTGTTGCCCCCCCCTTTCTCAGCCCTCTGGAGTTGGCTGAGTTCTAACTGGGAGGGAAGAGCTCCGCCCCTATGCAGCCGATTGGCTGGGTGGGTCTTACTGACGCAGCAGGGAGAAAGCCCTGCCCCTGAAGGAGTTGACCATACGACTTTTCTTGACGCGGCTCTTGGCACTTCCACCTTCCATGGTGCGCTCTGTTTCAACCAACGCTTTGTGTGTGTGTGTGTGTGTGTGTGTGTGTGTGTGTGTGTGTGTGTTTTGTGTGTGTGTGCATGCGTTCCCACTCCTCTGTCTACAGGCACGTAAGGCAGCGCAGAAAGGAGGATTCTGATGTGGGACCCAGGTCTACAAAGTGAGCAGGTCAGTATAGCTGCTCTTCTTTGTTCTATATTTTTTCCTTGGCTGGAGGGCTGGCAGGGCGGAATATCACTCCTGAGAAAGGAACGTGTTTCTTCGGCTGTCTTTTTTAAGGTGTCTGAGGAATTGCTTTCCTCCACCAGGCATTAAATTACTGTTGGAATGTTGGGCCAGCAGTTTCTGGGAATGAAAACAAACAGATCTGTGTCCACCTCCTTGTACTCACAGATCCACGCCGGCAAGTGTGGGGTTCAGCTTGCCGTCTGCAGATTGGCCCAACACTGGAAATATTCAGCTGTTTTGAGAAACTTTAGACCCGTGTGACCACTCATCCACTTTATATAATATTTCAGATTTGTGACATTTTAGCATCATTCCTTTTCTCCAAAGCGACGTACAGTTTTAGGTTGGTATGTTGAGCACCTTACGCTGATGCATTTAAAAGGAGGGGTAGTTTTTACTGTATCAGTTCACTACAAGAACCTTGATCAAATGTTTTACAGCAGGAGTTGGGTCCTTTGAGTTTGTTTCCTACCAAAATAAATTCTAAATGTATTGACTGTTTCAATTATTCTATTCATAGCGACACGCCAGCGTCTTTCACTGAGTGCTCGAGGTCCATGTCAGAGCTGTTATGTTTGGGTTATTTGCAGAAATAGTGACTGGAGGGTATAACAGGTATTTGAACCTGCTTCTGTCCCCCGCTGTAACTTCACACTTCAGTTTAGTATGGTATATCACAGAGTGTTTGCAGTTATGTAGTGTTGTTAGTCTGAGTTCTAATCACGCTGCTTCCTGTGAGAGATCTCTGCTGTCACTGAAGCCCATCTGTCAGAACTACACTCAGAGAGCTGTAGTGGTATTCCTGCATTTTTAATGTCTTCCATTGCTCTGTTTCAGAATAGGTCACTGCTGCCACATTGGTTTTTAATGCCAAGGACAGGGAACCAGGCTGTTTGGAGTATCAACAAGTTTACAAATGTGACAGTGTGTGTCCGACGTGCTGTGGGAAGCTGTGTTTGTAAAAGGGTTGTGACCTGTCATTCCCACAGTCCAAGGCCATTTCATGCTCACCAAAAGAACATTCCTTCTGATTAATATCTGCACACACATCTGAGTTATTAATGTGACAGTGGAAGCATTGAGCTGTTATAAGGCTTTGGCGATACAACAGGGAGACACTTGTAGAATTCAAGATGAAGACATCTAATTCTTGCTCTGAAGGAGAATGTTTTTCTGAGGTGTGGTGCAGTTCTGGGAAAACAGTTCCTCATACTCTGGCTGTGCTGCTGCCATGGAGGTTGATGCCAATTTACTGCTTTTGAGATCCTCCAGTATGGACAGAGGCTGTTGTTTCCCCAGGAATGATGTGGCTGGGACCACTGGTGTTGGTTAGTGATGGTACCAGTCGTGCTGCCGCACTCTCCTCCTTGTGCCCGACACCAGCCCCTGTGCCTGGAGGTGACCCCTGCTGGGTGGGCTGATGGTGACATCACACTGTGACGTGGGGGTGATCTCCCTGGAAACAGTTCACAGCCATCTGTACTAAACAGTTATTTCAGTGTCCTAGACGAGCTGTGTTGCGGTAAAGCTGCCAAATACAAAGACAGACAATGGAATCCCTGAGTGTGACTTGACTATGGGCTTCTTATTACAGTCAGGGTAATGGCACATAAGATCTCGTCATGTCTGCCAGCACCCCCCACCACTGTACCAGCTGCTGAAAACAGTCATGGTGCCTCAAGTCCTCATGGAAGTGCACAGTTCTGTGCCTGGATGAAATTTGCAGAAAATAAACCATTTAACTCCACAAAGAGATAGAATCAGTATACCAAGAAATTGCAAATATATCTACATACACACAAGGAAAAAAGGTTACGAGGTTTAGCCAGGTTTACCAAGTAACACTACAATAGAATGTTCCAGATGGGTTTGCAGATCTTCTACAATCGAACAGAATTGTCAAGCAGATCTATTTTAAATTTTTGTAGTAGAAAAATGGTAGACACTTCAGTCATCCACGTTTACAGAGGGAACTTCAAATATAGACGATAAAAATGTTTCCTTGCCAAACAGACGTTTGAATCTGTTAAACTTTAGCAAAAAGCAGCGATTGCTAGGCCACTGTCACCATAAAGCATCGTCTTGGGGAGCATAGGAACGTGTCACAGAACAGCCAAGCAACATGCAGGTCGGATCCCTGCATTTGGGGCCGTATACTTGCACGCCCAAATCCCAGGAGTGTTCATCATCATACCCTTCGGAGGTACTTCCGAAAAAACATTGGATTTCTGTCAACTATTTGTCGCTAAGCAACTGAAATAAATATATAACTACAGGAGACACACTGGTAATTATTACCCTGGTTATGGTTGGCACTGCTATCATGGACAGCAGTTTGATTTAATTGCACCTGACGTGCTGTATTCAGTTCCCGGTGCTGATATGTAATTTCTTTTGATATCAGGCTTGGTTTGAGTTCCCAAAAACAGGCTATCCTCCCCACCCAACCACCTACCCTTGTGAGGTATGACTTATTTGCCTGTTGCCAATTTTCATAGTGGCACTGTGAGTTTGTGGTAAGGACTTACAACTGTCCTGCAGGGTGTCTGTAGAAGATTCACCTGTTCCCAGGAAACCTCAGAAGGACTGACTTCTGGGAAGTTCCCTCTCTGGGTTTCCTGAGCAGGTAGAGCTACAGCTGAGGTGACATGAGTCTGAGCCCTGTAATGTCACATTGTGGCCAGTGGTCAGATTGAATCTAAAATCCAGTGTTTGCTGTTAAAAGGATGGTTTTTGTCTTTTCTCCTGCCTCATCATTAGTTAAGCATGGCAATTGCTTCAGGGGACAAGAGATATGACATTTTACAGTTTATCACAATGCCAGGAAAAAAAGGAGTTTATGGAAACGCAGAATCATGTGATATTGCTGCAACTGCCAGAAGCCGGAGAACAGCAGTACAGTCGGAGCTGAACACACGTTGGCTTTAAGATTTAACACCAATACCTCCAGCATGGCATTAACCTCGGCTACAGTCATTCATAGCAATGTGTTGTGGGCGGTATGTGACCAAAATTTCTTAAAGGAACCTGTTGCATTACATGGTTTAAAAAGCCAAACAGTGACTGAGGATCACCTCTGTGTGGATCCACAGATATATCACATGACACGTAGGTGAGACAGACTTCTGTGACTTGTGAGGGTTCGTTGTGGAAAGGAAGTGTTCGGGATTGATGCCATGCCAGACACTTGTCACTGATTTATCACTGAACAGAGACTTTCTTTTCTTGTCTTTCTGGCTTTCCTGTGTTACAGAAATTCCTTTTTGCAGAAATGGCCAGTTTTACATAGGGTGCTTTTGCCCAAAAGCCACTCAAGCGCATTCTGTGCTAGGCTTTGAAGTCTGCAGTGATTCCTGCCGTTGGATCTCCTGAAGAATCTTTTTGGGGGCAATTTCTTGATTTCTTAATAAAACATTATATTTTCAGCCTCCTGTGGAGGATTTCTCAGAGTCACGTGGGAGCTGATTTTATGGCAAAGCTTAAAGTGCTGTTAAAGTTTTCGTTTGCAGGAGGACTAAATAAGTATTGTACGGTAGGGGAACGTGGTAGGACACTAAACGTTAGGAAAGCAGTAGCTTAGGAGCAGCTGGCTTGCAGGGACTTGTTTCCAGGGCTGGGGCCTCACCCTGCAGCCAACCAAGCCAAAAGAGATGACATCAGAGAGTGTGGCTGACATCACTGCCACTCCTGTCTGTCTGTTTGGAGCTCTCTGCCATGAAAATCCAAGTTAGTTTCACTCCAGTTGACAGGATACAGCCCTTTTCCTCTAATAAATACACAGTACAGTACAGGTTACTGTATAGTGCTCTACCCTGAACTCCACACACGGACTTTGGTATAGTGTTAATTACAAGCTTAAAAAAATGACTGACATGCATATGTAATACAGACAGTCATTGTCCTGTTAAGATCAGGGTTAGGAACCGATTCTCTGCCAGTAGCCACAATTGTCTGCTAACAGTACCATTAGGGGACACACCTCCTCTAAGGTCCTCTGACTTGTAGTGTTTTGGTTAAACAGACAGGAATGGCCATGTGTGGTTAACTATATATGTGCTGAAATCCACGCTGGCCACCGTTATGCCCTTGAAATGCAAGCGCAGGTGTGGGTGGGACGTCCTCCTCCCAGGGTGGAACACAGCTGTAAAACTTGGAAAGATCTCTTGCTCTGGGGGCCAGTGGTAGTGTGGGAAAGCTTTCCCTCGCTATCTTTTCATTTTTTCTCACAGAAATGAAGAGTAAAATTGGTTGTGTTTGTGGGCATGTGCCTGCCTGTTATTCCTATTGTTTTTAATAAGAAAGGAAAATATAAATTTGTTACAGCTCAGCTCTTGTATCTGAGCGCCCCTCTCTCACTCTCTGCCCCCACCCCTGGCCACTTCTGTAACTCCGCCACACCGCCACCACCACAGCTGGCTCTAGGAAGTGGCCACAGAGCGGTTTCTGGACAGTTTGCTGGTGCTGGCAGACCCTCAGTCTGTAAAAACAGGTTTTTCCATATTCTGTGCATGTAGTGAAGCACACAGGCCACAGCCCTGTTCCATTTATACTAAGAACTCATGAGAAAGCTGGAGGATAGTGCCTCCAGCCCATGGCGTTTACAGCAAATTGATTTCCTTTAGCAGTACCAGATAGACAAGGTGACGTTACTTATTGGATGTCTCTTGTAAGTGCTGTGATAGTACTGTAGCGTGTGGCTCACAGTGGTGGTGCCTGGCACCACTGACAAACCACTATCAGCCTTTTTTATTGTCCATCACCTTTACAGCCCGACGAAGATAGACAAAGAATGTGGAACAAAAACAGCAAGCTGGGAGACCAGTTTTTTTGCCAGAATCCTGCCAACAAGTACATACAAGGTTTGTGGGCAGAGTCACTGATATGGAGAACAAGTTCCATGTCCCAGCTCACCTGATACTCCATTTTAACCCTTCTCTTAAGTGCATTCTGCTTTTGTTCTCTGTTGCTTGGTATATATTTTCCCAGCCCTGTAACAGCTCATTTTCCATGTGTTCTATATGAAAATGAATGTCATGCAGAGAGGAACAGTAGGTCGTACAGTAGGTCATAGGTTGTAAGTGGGAAGTCTGCAGTTGACCTCCCCACCAGAGTTCGTTCTGTCAACAGGATGTGTTACCCTCCATGGAGCCACCCCACATCTCCCATAGCCACCCTCCTTTCCAGCTGAATTTGTATTTCTGGGAAATGAACATTGCTTTTACTTTCCTAGGCTGGATCATTTTTGGAAAAAATTGCACCTCTACAAACATTCTTGCTACAAGACCCATGTATGACATCCTCTATGGGTTAGAGAGGTCAAACCACTGTTAGCTTATGGCTGTTTGGGGACTTGCCTGTCCCCTCCTGCTACCTGCATGTGAATCTGCACACCATTTTATTGCTTATTTAATCAGTCGGTGCTCCCGGTATTGGGTGAATTGAGGTAGATCTGGTGCTGCACACAGTTAGGCCAGACGCAGACTGTTAACTGCTCCCTGATCATGTGCATTGCCAGGATATTCATGTAGCTAATAATAATAATAATATAATTCTTATAAATCAAAAATATAATTACCATTAGTTTCAGTGTTAACATTTATGTGCATTTCTGAGCTCCAAAACTGACCACCATTCAAGTTGAAACAGTAAAGCCAAAAGAAATCAATAAAAGCAATGCTAATGAATTCATACTCATGCTGAATGTCATAGTAAATGTGAAAAGATGCCTCACAAGTGCCTCAGGTAGTGACTACGCAGGTACATTTATCGGTCCCTTTCGTCCACTCCTAGTATGTATGTACTCATAAAGGGTGTTTTATTCAGCTGTGATGAGTGCTATCAATAGTCAGCAGCTGCCGTGTCATTTCTTTTCTAGGTGACCCCTCACCTTTGAGCTGAGTGAGGACATGTCATACCAGGCAGGTCCCAAGGCCTATGTGCCACACCGGGTGTCCATGGATATAAGTGACATCACGGAGAACTTGGACACTCGAGACCTGGACTTTGGGGATGCAGAAGAGGTGGACTTTGAAAGCCACGATGCAAATCACACAGGTTGGGATGGGCAGTGGAATCCATGCGAGTCTTTAGTTAAAAATTTTTGCTTGAGATTAGGAGTTAAGGTACAAGTAGGGAAAGGTTGTGTAT
This sequence comes from Arapaima gigas, assembly GCA_900497675.1. Taxonomy (NCBI): domain Eukaryota; kingdom Metazoa; phylum Chordata; class Actinopteri; order Osteoglossiformes; family Osteoglossidae; genus Arapaima; species Arapaima gigas. The sequence goes on from UFQX01000178.1 coordinate 2,266,289, forward strand.
TGGGGAGGGTCTCACCACAGTTTAACCTGCGTCACTATGGGTGATATCAGGGCCACAAGCTAGTGAAAAGGAATGTGCTGGGTGTCTCAGGGCCATGTGATTTCACACACACACACTTGTTCAGGAGAAACCCTGCAGCGTGACCTGCTCTGACCCGCCCACTTTTGCAGGGGAGCTGCAGATCCCCTTCTCGGCGGTGTACAACACCATGGGCTTCCGGGAGGCAGATGCCAGGGTTTACCTCACCAACCTGTCCGTCACAGCCAGAATCGTGGAGGTGGAACGTTTCACGTGTGCTCAGGACCGCTTCCGGGACCGCTTCAGCCATCATCGGAGCATAACCAAGGTCTGCATTTCTGACATAAGTTTTCGTTTTCAGTTTTAAAAAATAAATCTATAAGGGAACAGATTGCCCAGTGGTACAGCAACAAATGAAAATAGAACAGCACTGTCGACTTATTTGTTTTCATTCTTGAAAGACCCAGATTTTTTTTCCTTCTTTCTTTGTCCATTTACAATGAGCACGTAGTACAGTTTATAACTTTCAGCGGTATGGTGGCAATGACTCTCTTGATTGTTATTTGTAAACTCTGACCTGTACGGCCAGGCACTTCCAGCAGTGTTTCGAATTGAGCTGCGGCATGGGAACTTCACTTGGATTGTGAAACGGAAAGAGAAGCACTTTTTGGAGCTGCACCGGGAGTTGCTGCGCTACAAGGCCTTCCTGAGGATCCCCCTGCCCTCCCGCCGGTGAGCAAGAGGACTACATCATGGGGCAAAAAAGGGGTAATGGGGCTGTAGCAGTGGACTGTTGAAAGGGAAATGGACGGGTGTGGAAGAACAGTAGGGGAAGGAGAAGGACAAAGAAAATTAGATATTTGGGTTAAAACTGGGAAAAGCAGACCTGAAATGTCATGCTGCAGTTCTTGGTCCATAACTGTGGAGATTTTTCCTCATGGCTGGGCCTTCGTCTCAGTTGGGATGCTTGTGACAACATTCAAGTCTCTCTCTACTCCCTCTCCCTCACCAGTCACACGGTGCAGAGGAAGAGCATCAAGCGGGGGGAGGCACGTCAGATGCCCAGCCTTCCACGGGGCAAAGCTGATGAGCTGGTGAGAGAGGAGCAAGTTTCCAGTAGAAAGGTTAGTACCCCAGCGTCTAGAGCCCTCACATCCTTCACATCATTATTGCTGTGACAGTCCATCACTTCTTCATCTCAAAATCCAAATAACTACTTCCTTACTTTTCCCAGAAACAACTAGAAGACTATCTGAATAACTTGCTAAAAATGTCTGTGTACAGGAAGTACCACACTACAGTAAGTGTCTATTTTGTTTTGTTTTTACTCCATCAGGCAAGAATTAAAGTACTCAGAGGCAAAACAAAATTGAAGTGCAGATTCAGTGATCTTTAATGCGCTTTAATGGGCTTTCTATGGGCTGATCAATAGATTAAAGATATGCCACATTTACTCAATTATACTTTATAACTGCCTGCCTCCTGTATGAACTTTTTTCTCAGTGCACAAATAAAAAACACCTTCGTTAGCCTGAAGAGAACGTAACACGTTTCTTTTGTTTACCGAAAAAGGTTTCTGTAAATGGTACTTACATTGTCTCCCTTCACAGTAACTGGTAACTGTCTTCTGTTATTTATATTTGTACTGTATTCTGTTATTTACTGGTTATGTTTGTATGTAAACGTTTATATTTATATTTATTTATTTATTTAGCGCCTTTTTTTTTAATCTGTCTTCTGTATATGTCCTCTGTTTAAGCTGCCATATGTGTGCGTTTCCCTGCAGGGATTAACAAAGTTATAGCCTGTCCAATCCTATTCAAATGGCTTATGAGAAAGAATTCTGAATTTAGACTATTAGACTGCATAGGTTGTTAAATTTTTTTTTAATCAAGATTTACTTCTGGCCTTCAGATGGAGTTTATTGACGTGAGCCAGATGTCCTTCATTCATGACCTGGGACCAAAAGGCTTGTAAGCAGAAGGGGTCTCTGCTTTGCATGCAGTGTGATGGCCTGAGATTGTAGGTTCACTAAGCACCTCTCTGTCCTTTCAGGGAGGGGATGGTCTACAAACGCTCTGGTGGTCATCGCATCCCAGGGATCAACTGCTGCGGTCACAACAAAGTGTGTTACCACTGGTCCAAACGGTCAGTGTGTGGTCATTTACGTTCAGTGTGCGATCAGTATGTCTGTGTGGTGCCTGGAAACTCCCGCCTTTGTTGATTACTCACTTGCATCTTTTTCACGTTTCTATTTTTCACACATGCAGCTTGTTTTCCTCTATTACAGACATCTCTACATACTTTAGAAATATGACAAATTATGGAAAGTTTTAGTTGTTAACATTGTAATAATCCTCATTCTCGTACCTCACAAGTCATCGCATGTCACGCACTCTTGCTCCTCCCCCATGGGGGCGGGACATTCTCGTTGCCTTTCTTTATGCACTGCTCCCCTGCACTTGCTTCCAGTGCTCATAGTACACGATTTATGGGTGCATGCAGTCATGCATTTCCTTCTGGCGTGCCACCGGGAGCAGTTCTAGGTCCTTTCTTTCATCTCACACGTGCATCACACAGATCAGGCTTCTTTGTGTGTGTGTGTGTGTGTGTGTGTGTGTGTGTGTGTGCGCGTGCATGTGTGTGTGTGCGCACCTTGTCTCACACTGTGTGTTTCCTAAATAGATTTTGGACCTTTGTGTATTGCACATGTAGTTGCTGAGAATGAATGGATGAATGAATTAATGAATGGAAAATATAACATTAAAATCATGCGAGAAATAATTATTTTGTTAATCGTTATAATGTATAGTGTATTTTCACATTATAAATTTGAATTGATTTTAGGTATTTTTCTTCACAAAGTGCATTAAATGTGTTTTGTAAAATTACACCATTTCCCCTTGTGAATTTGTATGTAAAAAAAAGGTTGCCAGATATGGCAGTAGAAAGACTAACAAGCAAAAATGCCATTTTACTTAATATTAAGTCTGTTGTTTAGAATGCATGTTTTCATAAGTTATAGAAGTTTTTCAATTTACGTGACCTTGTTATATGAGAGCTGAATGTAATTGTAATCTGGGAATTCTGGTAAAAGAGTGATTTTGAATTGCAAACTAACCCCCTTTATGTGATGGATGGGTATATATCCTGTGGAGAAGGGGAAACTGATCTTAGCCTGCACAGACACCAGAGAGCAAAGCTCTGGGAAACAACACATACACAGATACGTTCTCAGCCTCTGTTAAAGATGTTTATAAATGTCCTTTTGCGCAGCGAATAAAAACACTTTTTCCTTGTCAAGTGGTGCCTTGTATTCCCCTTGCTCTTGGTCTGCCTTAGAGAACTTGGTGTGGATTCAGGACTAAATAGCATGTTTTCCCATTTTCAGTTTTAACTAGTACTTCTGGTGCAGGTTACAGTTTCTGAGTGATGATACTGTGTCCCTACACCTTCATCTCATTTAGGTGGCTGGTTGTCAAGGATTCCTTTTTGCTGTACATGAAGCCCGACACAGGTGCCATTTCCTTTGTCCTGCTCGTGGACAAAGAGTTCACCATAAAAATGGACTCAAAAGACACAGAGACCAAGCACGGCTTACGAATTGACAGCCTCTCCAGGTAAACACTGAATCGAGGTCACCGGCTGCCCCAGTTTACTGCTCAAGACAGAGATGAGGAATAGTTCATGTTTGAGATCAGAAATGAATGTACCGCCTATGACTACATGTGCAAATTTGCTCATATGGTGGGCTGTTTTTTGGAATAAAGAACGGATATTTGCAGAGCTTGAGGGGTCATCACACAGGATCATCCCAGAGGTTGGTTCTCTAACCAAAGTGGGCCACTCCCCCTACAGAACACTGGTTCTGAAGTGCTCCAGCTATCGACATGCTCGCTGGTGGGGCCAGGCCATTGAGGACTTTGTGCGCAAACATGGTCAGGCCTTTTTACGAGACCATCGTTTCGGCTCCTTTGCCAAGGAGGAGGACAATACCCTAGCTAAATGGTAACTACCCACCATTGGCCCTCAGGTTTCATCTCACCCTTGAAGGGATGTGTAATCTCCAGGGTCATTCATCTGTGAGATTGTATAGCCATGAGCATTTTTAACTTTGTGTCTCTGACAGGCAGTTAAAGCAGTCTTTAAAGTTTGCTATTTCAGTTGAATTGATGGAGCTACTGCATGTAAGAGCCCCCAGAATGGCCAGTATACATAACATGTGAGAAACAACGCAAGACCAGTTGTGTTCCTAAGTGAATCTTATTAGCAGCCATTGTTTTGCTGCAGGTATGTGAACGGGAAGACCTACATGGAGGACGTTGCTGACACTCTGGAGGCAGCAAAGGAGGAGATCTTCATCACAGACTGGTGGTATGTATGTCACAAAACCTTGACATGCTTCTGATTCCCTGAGATCTCAGGGTTCCTCCAAATCTCCAGTCCTTCAAGTGGGAAAGAAAGATCGACTCCACAGAAATTGCGATTGTATGACCAACCTCTGTGTACGTTTTGCACGCGTCTGCCCTTGTTCCCTTTACAGTTCTGCACCATGTTCAGCATCAGTCTTGTTAAATCTGTAGGTCAAAAAGACAAAAATGCTGCTGTTTATGAAACTGCTGTTAAATCAGTGAAAGCAGTTACAGATTTATATAACTGCCACTACCAGCTAAAGACCTAAGCAAAGTCTACTTACTTATAATCATCACAGTTTAAAATATCATTTTACTGACAGTGTTATAAGTTGATTAACTTAAAGTTTTTGTGGTTTAAAAATATGACATCTGACAAGAATATAAAATACCATATACGTCAGTATTTCTTACAGCAACTTTATATACCTAGTTGTCACCAGTTCATGAGGGAAATCACAGTATTTCTAAAAAAAAAAATCAATATTGACCACCATACCAAGGCAAGGTAAAGAAAATCAAGCTAAAAGAAGGCTGTCTGTCAATCAAACAGACTCGCACAAATGAGAGAACACTATGAACCCATTCATTACGGATGGTTGAGTCAGCCTGAAAATAATCATTTTAAAAAGTCTTTAAAAGTTAAAGACATATAAACGTTCCACTGCAGCAACATTTCTTCTCTCAAGTTTGAATGTGCTGGAAAATAATATCCTTAGTAACACCAAGGTTCAGCACAAAAATAGACTTCCACATAGGAAAAAAAAGGAACATGGAGTGAAGCCACCGGAGAATGTATGCAGAGTGCTACCAAGAAGACGTATCTCTTTAAACCACACAGTGGAAAGGCAGGCCCAGAGAAATCTGTGCTTGGCCGAGCACTGATGGCTCGTGAACAAGCTGTCCTTTGTTCCACTGAGCATTCTACACTGGAGCCTCTCACAGGCTGCCATCTGAGACAAATGCTGCTTTCAGTGTGTCAACCACAATACCAGGAGGGTGAGGTTTTCACACAAAGGCATTGCCGGAAGGAGCAGTGTCAGTGCAGACAACTGTGTCTTTTCACAGGGGCAGTATCATTGAGAAGGAGAGGCCTTGGGCATAAAGCTCACATACAAATCACTTTTGCTTTGTTCAAAGCTGCAGTATAAGTATTCAGTGTGAATGTACTGGAGTTTAGTGAAAATACCAAGTGAGGGTTTTATTGCAGTCAAAACTTCTTGTAGCCATTGAAAGGCCAATCTGCAGTCCAAGGACCCAGGTTTGAATCCCATGCCTTGCTGTAGTTTCCTTGAAGGAGATCATTACCTTGGATTGTTCTGGTAGGATTACCCTGCTGAATAAATGGGTGAAGTACTTAGACCTCAGACACTGATGTGGATGTGCTTCATTGGTACAGGCTGAGCCCAGAGATATTTTTGAAGAGGCCTGTTGTGGAAGGAAACCACTGGAGATTGGACTGCGTTCTCAGGCGCAAGGCGGTGAGTTTCTCCTATGGCCCCAGCAGGAGCAATTCAGCAGAACTGGGAGAGCATGGGTGTGGGATTAGAGCAAAAAAGCCCTAAGAGAATATTACATATTACAGAGAGAGGCTACAGCTGCATTTTACAAAAATGATGACCTTTGTTTGCTTTTGGAATGGGGGTTCTCTTCATCCAGTTTGCTACAATTCTTCCCAGAAAAACCCAGATACAGCAATATACATACAATACACAAACAAACAAATAAATAAAAGTAATATTTAAAAACTAAAATGGATGAAAATTGTCCAGAAAATAATTTTTAATAACTTCCAGAATTCTGGTCAGTGTATGAGCATCTTATAGCAAATAAAAATAGGTATGCATGAACATCTTGTAAGGTAAAATGTACAGTACGTGTATAACGTCATAACATTAACGATAACGTCTGCTAACAGTCATACAGAGACATATGCAGTACTGCCACTCAGATGATTGCTTACAACATATACTGTAGATGAAAAATGTTATGAAAGTGCATTAAAACATTGCACACGTGTACCTCCGCAGTATGCATGTGTGACAGTGTAGTGCAATGGTCACCGTAAGAATGCCGTACGAAACCATGTGCAGCACCCCACCCACCCACAAAATTATGTTCTCGTGCCTGCTCCCACTTCAGTACCTCCCCTCTCCTCCCTTCCTCCCTCCCTCCTTCATTTCTGCTACTAAAAGAGTGTGCAACAGTGTTAGTGATTCTCATAAGTCTTACATCCCACAAAGCTACAGATACAGCAGGTTAATTTGACACCGCTTTATTGTGCACCTCAGAGAAATGAACTCACACCAGAAACTTCCCGTGACCGCCACCATATTCCCATAACAGCACTTATGCCTCCTGCACCAGTCACCCTGCTGACCAGTGACCACCAAAGAACTCAGCGGGTTTACCGACAGAGCAAGAGATTGTGTCACTTGCTCTTGCTACACCTTGCTGCCATGAAAAAATGTTATGATTATGAAATACTTAAAACTTTGGTAAAGAACGCAGTACTGAATTTTTTAACTGATGGTATGGAAAATATACTACACTGTGGCAACAATGTCTTTGAGTGGTACAACCAAAAGGAATCATACCCCTGCTTAAAGTTCGTAGCCTGCTTTTAAAAGCGAGAAAGAACAGATGGAGTCCTGTAGGTGAAACTCTCACATTGTTCACTTGCACATTTCCTGTCCATTCAGTGATTCAGTGTAAACAATAAAACCTGAAAAAGTCTGAGGGGGTGAACACCTTTTACAGTTACAGTACTCAGTGCATCCTTAATGGTACAACAATGGCACCCGTCTAGGAACTTCTTGGTTTTTCTATTGCAGCAACAGGGTGTGAGGATTTTTGTGATGCTGTACAAGGAAGTGGAGCTGGCCTTGGGTATCAACAGCGAATACAGCAAGCGGACCCTAATGCACCTTCATCCCAACATCAAGGTACGTACCACTCAGCACCACCCTCTTCGTGACACAATACCTAATGGTACAAATACAATTTGTTTTCCATATGACTGGATGGCACTTGGGTTTGAACAGGAAATGTGTTAAAGAGAGATAGCAAAATTGGCTGTGGGAGTGGTGCTTTCTGTCCTGTGTTAGTTTCCCTGTTTGTGTGTACTTCAAGTGAGGGCCTATCTCAATACATGCAGGTGATGCGCCATCCTGACCACGTCTCCTCCAGCGTCTACCTCTGGGCACACCATGAGAAGATTGTGGTTGTTGATCAATCGGTGGCCTTTGTTGGTGGCATCGACTTGGCATATGGGCGGTGGGACGACCGAGAACACCGGCTGACAGATGTAGGGAGTGTGACCCGTGCTGTGGCCGTTGACCAAGTGAGAGTCTTAAAGCCCTGCAGTCTGGTCTTACCTGCTCAAAAATCCTTCACATCACTTGTGCGCATAAGATCGTGTCCAACCATTCATTCAACTTGAACTTCACCGGGAGGTTCATTTAATACCCTAAGTTTAGTGTATGAGGAATTTGTTTGCATTTAAGAGGGACCACTATGTGGTCTTATTCACAGTTATAGCTTATAGATATCATTTATCAAATTTACAGTATTTGCATATTATTTCCAACCTTTAGCATATTTAAGCTTACTTTTCTTCCTCCAACAGCAGTCGAATGTAGTGACAGGTCCTCAAGATACCTCCGAACACGGTTCCTCCCCCACCAAAGGGAGGAGTTCACAGTTAACTGACCTTGCAGACATGCCCAAGCTAAAGACGTTGGGTCACTCCCGGAGGTCCCGTTTTAGTCTCTACAAACACCTGCACAGACGGCACCTTGCTGACAGCGTCAGCAGCCTGGATAGCACAGAAGAAAGTATGTCCCTCCGCTGTTGAGTTCTGGGACAGCGTGTGGCTCTGAAGTCTGTTTATTGTGCTTTGTCATTTTAATGTTAATTGATATCACACAGTAGACATTCTGTAACCCCTGCACTAAAGTTGTATTGCTTAACTTCGCAGCTTGTTAATGCCTGTTAACCTCTGACACTCATGTTTAGGTGTCCATATGTTGTTCCATGGCTTTATAGCAGCTCATAAGCTGGAAATAATTAGCACTGGTGTTATCCAGCTGCTGAGGAAGCTAAAGCAACATTGCCATACCACTGTCACCTCTTGCATTAGCTGCTTTGTCTTTGTTCTGTATTTGTGTGCATACGTGTGTGAAGAGCCTCGGAAGAACATTGGGTTTGGCTCCGGATTGTAGAGTGTGTTGAGTAACAGAAGGTTTCTGTAACGTTCACAGAGGTGTGTGTGTGTGTGTGTGTGTGTGTGTGTGTGTGTGTGTGTGTGTGTAGTTGGGGCAGCAAACTCAGCTGTGATACATGTCCAGTTCATGTGTTTTACATTCCTGCAGAGACAGGCTCTATGAGGAGTCTGCAGACGGGAGTTGGTGAGCTGATAGGAAACACACGCTTCTGGCATGGCAAAGACTACTGCAACTTTGTCTACAAGGACTGGATCCAACTGGAGAAACCATTTGATGGTAGGCCTCAGTGTTTGTTTGCTAACCCAGGTGGCATTTTACTGACAGCCAAAGCTCAATTTTTCTTTTAGAACTGAATATAATGGATTTCTCAATGATACCTTGGATTCTTTGTAAGATGTGAAGAGTTCTCAGCACTATACAATGTACATGAGGTAACAACAGAGGGGACTCTCTGTCTACCTACAGACTTCATAGACAGATACACCACTCCTAGAATGCCCTGGCATGATATCGCCTCTGTGGTCCATGGCAAGACTGCTCGAGATGTGGCAAGACACTTCATCCAACGCTGGAACTTCACTAAGGTGAAGTGCCATTTGGGTCAAGCTGCTACAGTCCAGTGACCACTAAGAATGTGAAAACCACTTGTGACTAAACAGCACAGAATACCGTTGTCACCAAAAATAAAAAAAAAGAAAACCCCCTTTTAGTTCTTTTGAAGACAGAACTGAAAAACACAAACCAAACCCTGCCAGTCCTATGTTTCAAACATTCTCTTTTAGAACGTCCAAGTATATCCCAGTATTTCCCTCTCCTGGGGGGGGGTGGCTGCCACTAGTGGAGGAGTTTAAGTATGTCTAGATCTTGTTCATGAGTGATGGAAGAAAGAAATGGGAGATTGAAAGGTCTATCAATGCAGCGTTAGCAGTTTTGCAGGCGCTATACTGGTCTGTCATGGTGAAGTGAGAGTTTTTGGACAAAACTCAGTTTACCTATAGTCATAAATGATGGGTAACAACTGAAAGAACAAGATCGCGAACACAAAGGGCCAAAATAACGTTTTTAGTCCGAATTGCTGTGGATTGCTGGACTGACCCTGTGTAACAGGGTAAGAACCTCTGTGTTCCGGGGTGCCTTAGAGTAGACCTGCTGCTCCTCTGGATTGAGAGAGACAAGTTACGGTGGATTGGCAATGTTGTGAGGATGCCCACTGGGTGACACCCTCCGGAGCTGTACCAGGTACATCCCACTTGGAGCAGACCCTGTGGTAGACCCAGGATACGCTTAAGGGATTATGGCTCTTGGCTGGCCTGGGAGCTGGAGACCATTACGGGGAGCAGGAGGATTTGGACCTGCCTTCTCTGCCTGTTCTCCAACCCTCCCGAGGACAAGCGAGACAGGAAACTGACTGACTGTCTTTCTGATCAGTCCAGTGCTAATTTCCGTTAATGGCCTCTTCACTGCGTGTGGATGTCAGTCAAGGAGATGGGGGTGTGGCCTGCAGTCCTGTATGCCACACTTATTCGGTTCTTCTCACACTGTGAGTTTTCTTGTGTTGTGACTGTTGCCTTGGTTGGTAGTAGGGTTGTTTGTACTGAAGACTAATCAATCATCTCACAGCTTGAAATGAATCATTAACTATTTTAAAAGGACCTAAGTTGTCCACTTAAGAGCAGTACCTGCAATGTCAGGGTTATAGGTCACATTATTAAGAGGAAAAAAGATTCTGACATTGTTAAAAGAAGAAAAAGTAGTCTTTGCCCTGCTGCAAGAAACCTATCTTTGACCAGTGGAGCATTTAAAACAAAGGTGAGGTTGGCTGAGATTATTTTTCTTCCTTTAGCGCCACCAAAAGCAGCGCTGCTATCCTTATCAACAAGGTCATCCATTTTAATTTTGACTTTCAATAACAGGACTTGGAAGGCAGGTTCATTTTGATTCTGGCTCTGTTTTTGGACAGCACATTATAGTTTTAAATTTGTATGCTTCAAATGCAGCCTCTCCATGGCCTTTATGGTGCTATTTACCCAACAATGCAAAGGATTATGGTGGCTGGTGGGTGATTTTAGTTCTACAGTAAAAATGATCTAAATAATTATCAACGTCTAATTCAAATTTTAAGTCTTCTGCTCCCCTTAAGAACATCACCATCGGTGGAGGTCTGGTTAATATTAATGGAAAGAATAGCATGCTGACAGGAATCACACATTTTATTCCAGATTAATCTTAATCACAGGATTACTTTTATTCCCATAAATCTTATTCCAGATTATACTACAGTCTTCACTCATGGAAAAGCTTTATTCATACTGCCATATCTTTCCAAATTAGCCAGATTGTGCTGTCAGACCATGGTCCAGTGTATCGAGAGGTCGACCTCTGAAAGATACATCCAAAACAAACCAAAGGAAGCTGAACTCTACTCTTTTGGACAAAGGACAATTCTGCAGGGTGTGCTGTGACAATGAATTCCTCTGTTGTCTAGATGATAAGTAGCCTACAGTGTCAGCTGCTGCGTTCTGGGATGGAAATGAATCATTAACTGATTGATTACATTCTTTATGGTCATATTCTGCCTGGCAGAGGAAGACTCACCCTAGTTGGCAGCAGTGTGCTATGATGATGCAGTACTTTTACTACTTTTTTTGCTTGGATGGTGGGTTAGTGTTTTCCATCCAGGGGAAATTTTCCATTTAATTAAATCCATTACCTCAGTCATTTGAATTTAAAAGCATGAGCAATGGATGAAAATTGAGTTACATAGTGACACACTGTCACATTATTTGTTTAGTGTGATTCTTAAAAACTGCCCTAGTGGTAGTATTACAGAGGGAGAGTAATAAATCATTTCACATTAGTTCTCCCTGTGTTCTGTGTATAAAATTACAGTATGCAAAAACCTGTTGAGGTTAAATGGTAACATCGAACAAACAAGTAGCTTCATTTTAACACTTAAACCTCCTGTGGTTCTCGTATGAGGAGCACAATCAGCAGTAATGGCAGGTAGTTATCAACTGAATTTTTGTTTGCATCACCAAAAACGCATATACAAACACACATGAAAAATGGAGGCAATTACAGTACTGTGCAAAAGTCTTAGGCACCTGTGGGAAAAAATGCTATAAAGTGAGGACGGTTCCAAAAATAATGCCATGAATACTTATTAATCAATAAACCTAAAAAGTACGGCAGACAAAAAAACCTCAATCAAATCAATATTTGGTGGGACCACCCTTTGCCTTTAAAACAGCATCAATTCTCTTATGCAAACTTGCATGCAGTTTAAGGTAGAGGTTGGTAGGTTCTTCCAAACATTTTGAGGAACTGGCCACAGTTCTTCTGCAGACTTTGTCTCTGCATGTCCTCCCAGACTGACTTGATCATGTTGAGATCAAGGCTCTGTGAGGACTATACCATCTGTTGCAGGATTCCTTCTTTTTGCTCAAGATAGTTCTCTATGACTGAGATTGGGTGTTTGAGGTCATTCTCAGGCTGCAGAATGAATTTGGGACCAATCAGAAACCTCCCTGATGGCAGATAAGAATCTACCTGTACTTCTCAACACACATTCAAGTCGCATGCCTAAGACTTTTGCACAGTACTGTAAAAAAAAACATTTTTATTTTAAAAGCCATAGCTGATGCATTTAAAATCTTATTTTGTCTTATTTTGTCATGCAAATAAAAATTTGTACAAATTGAAAGCCTCTATATCCTGGTCCCCTCTAGGTGAAACTGTTCAACCATCAGTGTTAAAGTGGCCATGTCAGAGGAAACCAGTTATTTACCCCATGGTGGGGCTAAACTTTGCTGAATGAATTGTGATTTCCAACTGTGGAACTGTGGTCTGAATATTCCATCTGTCATCCGATTTCCCAGATCGTGAAGCCGAAGTACAGATCTCTCTCATACCCTTTCCTCCTGCCAAAGTCTCACACCACTGCCAATGAGGTGAGGTACCAGGTGCCAGACTGCATCAACACCAAAGTGCAGGTACCGAGCCGAAGACCCAAAAAATCAAGTTGTCATATGTCACTCGCTGTTTCACAGCAAGTGTGTGCTCACTGTATGCTCGCTGTTGCACTCTCACTAACGCACCGTTTAAACACAGCCCACTGTACTGCACCGCCATTCTCCTGCAGGTTTTGCGATCCGCCTCAGACTGGTCGGCTGGCATCAAGTACCACGAGGAGTCCATCCATAACGCCTACATCCAGGTGATAGCCAAGAGTAAGCACTTCATCTACATCGAGGTGAGCCAGGTGCAGAGCACTGTGGGAACTGGAGAGAGAAGGACAGTTTTTGCCAGCAGCTGCAAGGAGCGTTGGGTGTGTGAACCTTATTTTCTGTCTTTCAGAACCAGTTTTTCATCACCTGTGCAGATAACAAGCAAGTGTACAACAAGATAGGAGATGCCATCATCGAGAGGATCATCAGAGCTCACAAGTATGTCTGCTTACTTGCCTCTGTTGATATAGTTCCTTTTCAAGTCACAAAATGGATGCTTCTCTTTCACCTTGAAGGAGGCTTACGCGATTATCTGCAAGTGGCGTTACAGTAGAAAAGTGCAGGAGGGAAGTTCACGGGAGCGCTGCCGTCTTGCCCTAAAATAATACATTAAACCTTGATTACTTCAGTAAAAACATTGATAGAAAACTAATAAAAATGTAAATGTGTAGTACTGGTTAAAAAAAATTGGTAGAAATATCCAGGTATAACAATGGTAAAAAGTTGGAAAGTATCCAGATATTATATTGTAATATATTGTAATATTGTGTAACCTTGTGGCCATCTGTCTCTGGATCAAAGTGTCACGTAGTACTATAGTAATAATCATAAAAATAATTACAGCAGTAGTTACATTATTATCTGGGGGCAGCATGTAACATCATGGTTAGAGTCACTGCCTTTGTACTCTAAGGTAAGAGGTGGGTTTTTCTTACATTTTTAGCCCCATAAATGAAATCGAAAGCACTTACAGTTGTGTTGGTTTTCCACCAGCACTGCAGCTGTCCATCTCTGGAGGCCACGGGCTGAAACGCTCCTGTGTATTGTTGTGAGATAAGAGAAGAGCTGCAGGACAGTGTCCAGAGACGTGGACATGAGCACAGCACCATGAGAACCCCACAACCTCCATATTGAAGGATAGGCTGCTTGTATTAACCCCATATATACCTTGTTCAGGATTTAAAAGTATTAAAAATAATGAAAATAATCACATCTTTTTTCCCTTAGCTGCAGAATCCCATAGCTTATGGAGAAAAATATTCCTTTCTGTGTTGATTGAATTAACTATATTTTTTGGTCTGTAGCTCTTCTCAAGTTGCCACTGAAGTTCACACTGATGCTGCGTGTCAGTGAGGGTTTGAGGGTGTACTGTGTTCCTTCAAACACGAATTCCTCTTGCTGCTGCAGTCATTTTTACAGCAGCAGAGTCACTCTTGTTTTTGGGTTCCGGCTTCATAGGCTGTCCTGTACGTACATGCACAACCACAGGATTAGGCAGCTTTACACATAAAGTCTTGCTATGTCTTCCCTGCATGTGGTTTTTTTTCCCCCAAATTACCAACTTTTGGACTAAAGTGCGTTGTTCCACACGAACATATATTTTGTCATAGCTGTAAATGGTTTGGCTGATTTTCAGTTTGAGTCTTAATATCAAATGTAATCTGTGGGTTTTTCATAGTGCTTCTTTTGTGCTGTTGACAGAGAGGATGTCACAGTAATTCCAAGTGTCACTGATGTGATGACCTAGCTTGTTTTTAATTCTATTACCTTGGCAGAGAGGGCAAGAAGTTTCGTGTCTATGTTGTGACGCCATTGCTGCCTGGGTTCGAGGGAGACATCAACACCGGTGGAGGCAACGCCATCCAAGCTGTCATGCATTTTAACTACAGGTGAGGTTTCGGTGGATGAGGAGGCTAGACCAGGCCGTCAGAGAAAAGTCCTGCCTCCATCTTTTTTGAGGAACCTCTAGGGTGAATGGTTTAGGAAGGAAGCTCTGTGTGCGTCCAATGGAGAGAACTGTGATATCTGCATCTGCATCTGACTGAATATCCTTGCCTCAGAAGTTGAAGGGCACCTTCTGGAAGGGCTCAAGCGCTGAAAGTATGTTATGCTCTGGTAGGTGTTCAGTACCGCAGCTTTGGGTACCTTACCGGCATTCTACCCGCCAGAGGGATTAAGCGTTAATGAGCTTGGCCAAGGTGCAAACAACTCAAAGGTCATTTCGCACAGATGAGAAGAGTGAGGCCACTTGCAGTATACAGTAGTATATAGCAGTGCTGGAGGCGTCAAAAGCTTTTGCTGTATGGATGCAATGTTGCTTTTGAATTGGGGGTTATTTTTCTATTGGTTCTTGTCAACTCAGTTTATCCAGTTAATTTTGCCAAGTGAAACCATGGTAAATTTTGCAGTCAGACACTACAAGGTGCCGGTGAGGGACTGTTCTCCCTTTCTCTTCTCATCATCAGTTATGCCGGTTTAATTTCTCCAGTGAGACTGCAGGACATCCACTTCCCCCAGACAGACAGGTCATGCAGAGGTAGAGAGATTGGCGTGTGGACTGACTCAGCACATTCCCTCAGTGACACACCAAACTGAGGGAGGGTGGAGCTTTTCAACTCTGCTTCACATATTAAGAAACTTTACTGAGTTACTTATTTTCAGAGGCCTGGATTTACCAGTCCATAGAGAGGACCGCCTTTTACTCCTTTCATCTGCAGAGGAGGGAACTTGAAGGAGCCGGAGTCCCAGTCTCATCTGATAGCACGATAACAGTGAATTTATTTATTTTATCAGCTGATGCTGCACCCTCAGAGATTAATCTGTGCAGAAGCTGGGTGCATTTTTTCTTTTTATTGTCTGGGTTCACATTAAGCAAAACTTCGACTGACTTTTAAGCCACTTTGTCTTGGGAGACTGTCCAAAGTTTTTTAATAGATGCCTTTTATGTGTTTAGTTCTCTTTTTGGTCAGAACTTAGAAAACTGGATGTGCAGAAATGTAATTTTTTTCTCTCCATTACACAGAACTATGATCAGAGGTGACTACTCCATCATTTCTCAGCTCAAGAAAGAAAGTAAGTCACTCCCAGTACCCTGTATTGTGAGACATTTAGTCCTGTTTTGTTTGTGTGTAGATGCATCATTTCTTAACCATGTGAGTTAACTGTTATACATTTTCATGTATTTTTGAGTTGGCGTTACCAGTAAAGTTACTGGAAATGTGAAGTCTGCATCATTACTACTATGAAAATGATTAAAGTAACTAATGCGACATACCACGTCATATCCTATGCATAAATGAGCATGGATTGAAAAGGGGGAAACCTGTATCTCTGTTGATAAGTTTATTGTATGTTATTGTACGGTGATTATAGGTAAAAGTTAAAATGGTTGTTTACTTTGTGTATCTCAACTGTGGGAGACTTGGCGGCAGAGGTGAGCTATGAACAAAGGGACTAAATGGTCTCCAGGTTTGACTGTGACCTTTGGAACCAATTATCATTTTAGATATACAGCAGAAGTGCGGGTTATATACCTGAGCAAAGCGCATCCGTGCTTCGATTCCATGGCTTGTAGTTGGAGGAGGGCAGAAGTAGAAGAAGTGTGGTGTGACTCAGTGATGTGGGGGTTGGCCTCAATTCTTCACACGCAGACTGAACTTTAATTTCATGGAAACAGTGGATACATCTCACTGATTGAGTCATGGACAAATGGAGAAGCTCGCCGCTGCTGCTTGACGGGTTCAAACTGCGGGTCAATCATCTGTTAGACCGACCGTGCTTCTTGTGTTTGCCCCTTTGGTGACTCCACAGAAGGTGACATACAACATATATCTTAACTGACCGTGTAAAGAAATTATTAACACAAAGGCAGAGGAAAAGACAGGATGGCAATGTTCAGATTTATGTAAGGATATTAGTTTTGACTTGACGGATTTAGCTCTTTCTCCATTCATTTGCAGTGGGGGACCAGTGGATCAACTACATTTCTTTTGCAAGCCTGAGGACCCATGCAGAGTTGGAGGGCAGACTAGTGACTGAACTCATCTATGTGCACAGCAAGATGCTCATTGCTGACGACAATACTGTTATCATCGGTAAGGGTTGTGCTGTGCTGTAGCCCCATACAAAGAGGTTTGAGTCTTTTCAAAGGCTATCAGGGGTCAGAGCACTCAGTCATATTCTGGGGGGTCTGAAAAAGCAAGACTCAGGAAAAACGCTGGAGTTGTTCTGGACTATCTTTCCAAACCCTGGTCTCTGAACAAAGTCAGCCATCAGTGGGATCCATGCGTGCAGGTACATAGTAAAAAATGAAGTATGAATGAGACAAGAGTCCCTTTGCCAAAAGCTATTAATTTCTTTCCAAAGCAACTTCTAAAATAAACACAAAGTTATCTCTAATTATGTCAATTAATACAATCATTGAACTGGTTCTCCTGGGAATGGATTACAGTACATAGTGCAAATAGGCAGTTCTTGTCCTTTTCCCATGAAATAACACCTGAGTCTGTGTATGAACATCTGGAGGGGACAGTATCTCCAGGAGGTTGCTGTGAGCAACTATTATGAGTTCCATGGGGGAAAATCAGTGCCATTGATTTGATTGGCTACAAGTCGGAACACATCAATGGCTGCAGGTCAGTCGTTTGAGGTGTGACTGCGGCAATGTCCAGTTCGGAAGGTGTTGTTCCTGCCTCTCGGGTGCAGTGTGGCTGTTAGTGGTGTTGCGGTCTCCTTTGTGTGCTTTTGTGGAGCCTTCGCTGATATGAGCACGTCTCAGTGGCACATTTAAGGGACACATTTAAAGAGAAGCACGTCAGGATTTTCTTGTTTAGCTGCGAGACACGTTCCTCATAAAACGGTAAAATAAACTATGTTGTCATCTTTAATCTAAATGGAAGCTTTTAATGAATGTACAGCAAATGAATGAAACCACTTTCAGTAAAGGAAAGTAATTTTATTTAATTTCTGGTAGGAATCAAATTGATTCTGATTTCACAGGTGCCTCATCTAGGCATCATTGGATTACCTTGTTTTCAGATTGAATCACTGTGGAGTTAATGAACGGAGGACAGCCTAATGTTTTTCCGCATCTTATCTTGCACAATTCATTCTGTTGCAATATGTTTCCCGAAGTAGGGTGTCCTGGCGTGGGGGTGATGGCTCAGTCAGGCCTGTTTTGCTAACTGAGTCAGTGTGACTGGGTGATGAGAGAGGCAGGAGTCGCAACGATGCCCCTCAGCCTGTCCTCCCCACTGTTCTCTTCTCGCTTCCAGTTTATTCAGACGGCCTTTCGTATTTCAGGCTCCGCAAACATCAACGACCGAAGCATGCTGGGAAAGCGGGACAGTGAGGTGGCAGTCATTGTGGAAGACAAGGAGACCGTTGCCTCAGTGATGGACGGCCAGGAGTACCAGGCAGGAAAGTTTGGACTCCAGCTGCGGCTTGAGTGTTTCCAGTGAGTTCAACAGGGGAGACAGTGAGTCACTGAGGCTTCCAGCATACAGAGGGGTTTCACGTCTGGGTTTCTCTCGATTGCAGGACAATCCTCGGTGCCTTCACGGACCCCACCATCAATGTGACAGATCCCATCAGTGACCACTTTTACAAGGAGGTGTGGATGGTGACATCTGCACGCAATGCCACCATTTACAAAAAGGTAGTTCCGCAGTGCAGTACCCCAGTTCTCCAGCGCAATATATTTTCCTGAATGTAAAAAAAGTGTGACATAAATGGTTAGAAATTGTAGAAAAAAGTATTAGAAGTAATTTACTTACCTCAAACTTTCAATAATGACCAAAAAAATTAGAAAGGGAGATTTGATAAGGAAGGGCAAGAAGATATCTTGTCATCTTTCAGCACAGCACATTTGTTTTATTGTCTTTTTTGTTTTGTTATGTTGTGTTTTTTTAAAATATTTTCTTTATAAAAAGATTACTCTCGCATCAGTATGATTTTAAAAAATGACATATGGTAATTGCACGAGCAGACATTAGTGCAGCCCTGTGAGGATGAACTGCGTATCATTTTCATGTTTGACAAATGAGAGTTATAATGTGCTGTGATGTAAATGGTGGTGCTGTAATTAAAAGCCTTAGTGTGGCATCTCATGTCCAGCCTGTGCAACTGAGGCTTCGTCTTCTTTACAGGGCAGAAGTGAAAAATTATAACATGATAGAGTAATAAGATAATAACACAACACTGATCTTTCATTATTCCGCATAGCAGTAAGTCATACTTATTTTGAGATGAGTGTCTCTGTTGTTGGTGCTGCCAAAGTCGCTTTCTGCAAAGCCTTGTTGCTCTCTGCACCTGTCCAGGTGTTCCGCTGCTTGCCGTCCAGTGATGTGCGCAACAGGGTGGAGCTGGAGACCTTCCTGTCCAAACCTGGTCTGGACAAAGTGGACCCGGTCCGGGCTCGCGAGGAACTGAGAAAGATCCGTGGCTTCCTGGTCCAGTTTCCCCTGTACTTCCTGAGTGATCAGAACCTCATGCCCCCTGTTGGGTCAAAGGAAGCCATGGTTCCCACAGAGGTCTGGACTTGAGGTCTGGGGGGAATCAGAACCACCACCAACACAAAGGTCCAATAACTGTCGTGTCCAAGCAGTGCAATGGGCCTGAGCCACTGTGCTCAAGTCCAGAACTTTACAAGGACTTGAAGACGAGCACAGAACCAGCGGTCAGTACCTCTGGTTTAAACTGTTCACTACAAGAGGTCTTTTAAAAATAATAAGCCTGGGAATTATATTTTTGTATCTCTCTAATTTAATGCGAAAATAATTTTTTTAGCATTTTGTGGTAACATTTTGTAATTATACAGACCTTGAATGAGCACCACTGTTATTATTTTTCTTTTAAACAGCAGAACAAAAAATATTCCATCTTCTGATTTTTTTTTTTCTCTCCACTGCTAAAAATTGTGAACTGAAGTGTATGACACAAAGAATTGTAGATGTTCCCCTGAACACCTCAAGCACCTTGACTGTACAGGGGATCAAAGGCCGTGCTGTAGATATTATAAACGCGGCAGAAGGGGTGTGTGAAGGGCGCAGCGTCTTTCACTGCTCTGCCTTTGTGTTTCCCACAGGGGGGTGAGTATGAAGCAGTCTGCAGCACCGATGCCGTGCTGCTCCTCGGTGAAGCATAATGCTGGCAGCGTGGTGTCTGGACTGGGGAGTGGACTGTGTGCAGTGTGAACAGCAGAGCCTCTGTCAGAACCGACCTGCAGCATCTCTGCTGGACAACAGGGGGCACCACTGTGCCATGTTGTTACCTGCGGGGCAGCGTCTTGCGCCGTTCCGGAGCTCATTTGATGCCGCCTTCTTGCTCTTGTTGTAGGCCAGTCGCTCCTGTGGGTTCGCATGTTTGTGCTCAAAAGCCAGTCAGAGTGCCCCATGTTCATCCCCCTCTATGCACCTTCCTGTGGAGAACCGCGAGCAGCAATGAAACCTTTACACTTTAACGTACACAAGCTTGTAATACTCTCATTGTTCTCGTGGACTACCTCCTGTAACACATTTCCACACAACATCGACAGCCACGCCATTGTGCTGTGTTGAATTTGCATTTTTTTAGCTGTTTTTTTCCAAAGCTGCTCACAGCATTGACTCCTTTCGGGGGCAGAGCAGTTTTCACTGGAGCCCTTCAGGGTGAAATCCAGCAGGAGGCGGGATGTGGAACTCAGGCCTCTCGGGTACAAAGTGTGTTATTAACCAGACAAGGAAAAGTGACTCACCCCCCCCCCCCCCCCCCCC
>UFQX01000178.1:2286752-2316270 GCA_900497675.1 Arapaima gigas
ACCCCCCCCCCCCCCCCCCCACACACACAGTTCTATTCTTTTGCTCGGGTCACTGCTGAGCTTGCAATTCCCAGCCTTTGAAAAACTTCCTCAGGAAGTTCCTCTGTCTTCACTGATACCACATGAAGCATTTCTTTATCCCCTCAACGGACCTGTGCTCTCAGTCTGCATTTCTCCAAAACCACAGGCTGCAGTGATGCCAAAGGCCCTGAGGGGCAGCAGTCCTTCTCCCTTTTCAGCCAAAAGCTTCAGGGGGGTCTATCAAACTTTCCATCTTAGGACCGGCCATCCCGGTCTTCTGATGTTCCTCAGATACTGTTCCAGTTAATGACCCTGACCGTCCATCTGTTGTCTTTGCTCGTGCTGCGTGACCTGTTCATCTCGCTTTACTGCATATAAGGAAACGTCTCCTTAACGTATCATCCCGCCTAAAATGTTCACTTGGACAAAGATGTCGGCTCACTGCTGCTTAATAATCACTGTATGTGAGATTGGAGAAAAGCACCAGCTAACTAAATAAACTGTAAATGGTAACTTGGACAGCGGAGCTTGTTTCTGTGTCCGACTGCGATGCGCAACCAAGACAAACAAGGTGGACACAGCGTTTCTGCTGATCTTTGTTCCTGCGCTCTGTTTCTGCCCTGTTTCACACGCCGGCGCCAAATTATAATCGGGGGCTCCTGCCAGGTCGGGATTTCAGGTCCTGTGACACCGCAGTTTACAGCTGAAATTATTCTTCAGCTGTTTTTTCCAAGTGTTGCGAGGCAATGAGAACGAAACAGATTGTTCTCCAGTAGCTCTTAACTCTGCCAATTTTTTTTAATCATTTCCCAGTTTCATCAAGCGGTGTCATTTCAGGGTGTGATGCAAAATGCAGCTTTTGTTTCACATCGGAAATAACTGAGCCTCAGGCATTTTGTTAGATGCGAATTTCAGAAAAACAGACGGCTCTTGTTCCGGATGACGTGTCCACAGATGCTTTTGATGAACAGCTTGAGAGGGAACCACAAACGTGTGGCCTTCACTATGCAGCCATGTAAACACTTTTAAAAGTCTGTAGAAGGTCATTGTGTAAAATGTGAAAAGACGCGCGAGCAAATGAGCGGACAATTGTGTCCGGGAGGCCAGTGATGGGCTAGACTTCTAGGTGTAACCTGGCTGTAGCCTGGGCCGCGGGGGGCGTCTGCCTTGCTCCAGGAACATGAAACGTCTGTGTTCCGAAGCAATTTAAATGCAAATCAGCCTTTCGTGGCTCTTGCAAGAAGACGTTTGATAGCAGAAAGAAGTCATTAACGGTGTCCTTTTGAGGGAAATCGTGACGGGATCGTGGGAGTGAGGCGGCGACCTGCTTCTGCAGATCATCTGTGAGCTTTAGCAGTTCCACGCCTTTGATGGAGCAAATTTCACATGTGTCAGAGCTACATAAACATGTAATGGTGCGGGGAAAACGTCACGCAGCCCCACGGCCACGAGCCCAAACTCAGCAGCATCTCGGTGAAAAGTTTTCGGTCGAACCTGAGAGCGAAGGCTGATGCCGCATTGTGGCTGCGGTTTAGTGAGCTGGGCGGGGTCCGCGAGCTCCACCGAAGTGACGAGTAGTGTCCTTCACGATGATTTATTCAGGTACTCAAATTTTTGCCCCTCCTTTCCTATGGGCCCTGTGACAGTGTAGAGCCACGGTTTTCCACCAGGGGGCAACACCAGATGCCACAGACGCACATTTGATCGGTGTCTCCAAAACAGAGGGGCTTGACTAACAAACACGGGTGGGACCAGAAGTCAGTTTGTTCAGAAATCTGACTGCTGTGTCACGAGGCCTGCGAGGCTGAGCTGGACTCGCTTCACACTGATTCACATTATTATTCCTTTCATTTTCGTCTTATGTGGCTGAAATGATTTCCTGATAAAAACAAAATCTGCCCACATTCAAATCCACTCCTGCTGCTTCGTCCAAGTGGAAATTGTCCCTGTTTGCTGGACATACGGATATGTAACCTCAAACAAACGTGTGTGTAAAACAGCCCTCAAATGGCCCCGGTTTCCTCACAGTTCTCAGGCCTGCAGTCGATCACACCTGGAATTCCCTCAGTCCCGCTCCGGCGCAGCGCTGCATCGCCTGCCATGTGATGCACTTATATGATTGATTTTCAGCTCATATTTCTCACGTGTTACACAGTAACAGCCTTTAGCCAAAATACAGCCATAAGCTGCTCAGTTTGACACCACTTAGCAAAGAAATGTATTTTAAAGCTCTGCTGTACAGCTGCAGCTCCTTTTGTAAATGTGTGGATGTCTGAGGTGTTTAACTTCCTCCTACTTGAAAAATTAACATTTGACCTGCACAATAATTCAAAACCATTTTGGTGCATCTGGACCCCCCTTCTGGAAGTTACTGGAAAGTTATTAGACAGTGTTGCATGACCCCCTAACCCTCTCTGTATGTACATGTTAGTACAACATCTCTGTGTCTCCTGCCTGTATATGGTGTCGTAACCAATTAAAAAAAGGACAAAAACAAGGAACTTGTGAAGAAACCAAACCTGCACAACCCTGTTGGCACAAACTGTCACCGTCGTGACTGAGATCCAACCGACTGCTTCTGTTGATATCCGCTTGCAGTCTTCACTGGTTTGTCAGAGAGGACGTGATACCGTGTCGGTTCACGGCACTGCAGGCAGGCCTCTTGAAATACTGTATTGACCAGTCATCTTGAGACTGTCATCCCATTTCCTTAGCTCCTGCTTTCATGCTCAAGCATTGTGACCATCCCCAGCATCTAAACGGTGTTCAGGTCCCTCAGTTTATTGTGCACGTGGCGATGGTAGCTGGCGGAGAAACAAACCATTATCTAGCTGAGTTATTGCCTTCCCTGCATAATTCAGCAAGACAACTACGTGCTAAATAAATAATTCAGTCCCCACCACTGTGTGGATACGATACAGTGATGGAGGGATGGAACTGGCAACTAAGGTTATTCTTGTGTGTGAGGAGTAATGCTGGCTTTTCAGTAGTAATTTTGGTGTTCTGAAGTGTCTGAAGTGTCCGAGCTCCCACATGACCAGACCTGAAAGAGCACAGCCTGGTGGCCCTACCGATTTTGCCTTTTAGGGGATCACTGAACAGTTAAAGGAACTGCGTGAAAACGCCATGGCAACCGGTACACTAGTTGTCAGATTATTGGCATCTGACGACAGGTCTTAATTGGCTTTGTGATTTAGAAATAGGTTTAAGTTCTTGGGTGGTTTCCTGCATAAAAGGGCTCGTCAGCATGTCGGTTCCTTGAAAAATAAACACTGGTCTTTGTGGTTGAGAGAAAGCATTTTGGTTTCTTCCAAAGGCACTTTAGGCTCCTTTGGTATTTACCAAATTTCAACATCGGAATCAAAAGGGCTGTGATGCAGTGTGATGCAGAGAAGATGAAAGTGACAGTACAGATAACTGAGAACCAAAGTAATGGGAAATGAACTGGAGACATTTTCACTCTGGTGTCTTTATGCAGTATGTGCTGCTCATGAGTGTTTTTTCTACCCAAAATGCATCACTGTCTTTGACTGGCGGCTGCCCGATTTCAGAGGGCTGAAGCATTACGGTTTTAATGTGGTACAATTGTTTCTTGTGACAAAAAACTGCAGGTGAAATGCGTGCAAATAAAACCGCAGTATTTCCTATTTTCACAGTGGACTCATTACAGAGCCTGACAGTGAAAATATGACCTCAGGTGGAGCTGTTTGGACACTAAAGGTGCTCCTCTGTTTACCTGGATGTTGTGCTGAGGGTTAGAATCGTTTCCCATGATGCCTAGAGGTCCATCTCCACATAGTTGGCTTTCCGGATTAAATGGGTGGTGAGTGAATGAGGAACTGAGTGACTGTATTGCTGAGAAACCCTGTAATGGTGTTAATAATGTCAGGGTATGTTCATTTGTGTCCTGGAAGGACACGGCTGCAATCTTCCTTCATTACCGTTTTGTTGCTGCCTCCCAGGCTTTCAGGCGTTCCACACCCATCATCCTGTTGGAGAGGTTTGGGTGTCACCCTCCCACCTCTCTCACCTGTGTCATTCCAAGCAGAACTGGTAAGCACACAATTAATTCGTTTTAACCAGTGCTGAGAAAGTCGGGTGAGGGGAAAGTGCAGCGCGGCTTGGAAATGCTCCTGTGGCCGTGTTACACTTTCCAAAACGAGCCAAAGTCCATCGGTCACTCGCTGCCGCTTCTCCTTCAGCTCAGCCCAGAGCTGCTTTGCTCGTCCCCACGTGTGAATAACACAGATCCCCCACAGAAACACACTCGTCGCCCCCCTCTCCCCGTGACGCGCTAAACACATCTGGCCCACTGCTCAAGAGCTCTGCCATTTCTCCCTCTGCCACAGCCCAGCAATAACAATGATAAATAAAACTGAAGGATACAACAGTGATGATCTTACGGGGCCAGTGCCTCGTGGGATGTTTGACTTTTCCACTGTGAGACCCGGCGTTCACCTCATTTGATGCTTCACTGTCAGACGACCTCTGTAGTAATAAGACAACATAATAATGTTGAATCAGTATCCAGGGAAAACAACAGAATATTTGATTACATGACGCAGGTAAAGAAATTCTGACGGCTAACACAGGAGGGAAAAATAACAGCTGGAATTCGAAATGCTTAAATGTGAGGGGCTGTGACTGGATTTTTTTGTTGCTGAGGCTTTTGTCGGTTTTTATTGATTTTTTTTTATCCTATTTCCAAATATTTTACACTTAATGTTCCCTGGGATTAAAGTGCAGGCCAATGGAAAACACCGGGTATATTCCACATCTAACTGCAGCTGGCAGGAGATTTACAATGCCTGTCTCTCCCTCAGTTTCTCTCTTCGTGATATCAAATAACGGCGACGGTCGGCTTGATGTAGTTTGATACCAGCTTTTTTGCTACAAAGAAAAGAAATGTAATTACTCTGAAGGGCCTCCTTAGCGGCACGCTGCGTATTTCATCTCTTATGTCAAGCACCGTTTGTTACGCTCCATAATGCAGCTCCTGTACGCCCTGTTTTACTGTCTGCCTGCCTCCTGTTCTTTGGGATAAGATTAGGAAAACTGCCATTGTGAGAATCTGTCCTTGGCAAGCAACACCTCACAGGCTGACAATCCAGACCTCCAGTTTACCAGCCTGGGACATGAGTAAAGACCACAGTGTGTTGAGGTTGCGATCAGCAGGTTTGACTCAGTGGACCTATTACTGTGTCCCTACAAACCTGCCAAACCTGCGCAATGGCAAACAGTTTGTGTGAGACCATAACAAGGGGTCTAACAAAGCCAGCGAACCACCTTCACCCCTCCTGGGCCTGAGGCGGCAGTCGAGAGGATTCAGCACTGACACCCCCCGAGGCCCCCCTGCAGAATGGTGAAGGGTGGGGTGGGTTTCAGATGTAGAAGGGAGGACAGCCATCACTCTGACCCTTGACATATCTCTCCTCTCCTTGTTCTCTTCCCCTCTTGAGCAGATCACACCCTGAACCCCAAGTAAGGGACCAAATGCCACTGAAGCAAAAAGCTTCTCGTAATTTACTCAACAAACAATTTCTCCAAAGCTGAATACAGGTTAGAACAGAAATAATTATGAAAGAAGTTCGAAACGCGGTTTTCCTTTCTATTTTGTCATTAAAAAATGCAATTTATTTGCCAAGGGGGGAATTGTCTGCCCTCCATTGGCCAGAATGGAGTATTGCAATTTGTTCAAAATTTCTCCACTTAAAAGGTGAAACAGCTCATTTGGATCATTGTGAACAATTACTGTTTAATCACGCGAGCTGTGAAACCTTAAGGACAACCATGTTGCTTAGGAGTTAGAAGTCATTATCTTAATACTAACAGAGCAGCTGTTTAAAGACTTTTTTAGAGGTTTATATCTATCAGCTTATTTATAGCACGAATATACATGTGTACAAGTTTCTGTTCAGTTCTACCTGTATGACAATGTTCCCCTAAATAATCACAATGAGAACTTCATACTTCATTTCGAACATGAAATGGGAAGTCGCCAGATTTCCGGAATCCACAAGTACAATTTTACAGACATTGAATAAATTTGTTTTTCTCTAGGAAGGTGTGAAATACTCAGTTGAACCCGGAAAGTGATGACAGAAATGTTTCCTCATCCTCTAGAGCTCCTTTTGACTGCAGCTCCTCTTTGGAATCGAGATGTTCTCTGGTTTACTGCAGGGGTTTTCCATTACAGTCACACTGGGTGTGAACGTTCCTGGGAAGAGACTTAGCTGGAACTCAGTTCTCATTAAAGTTCACAAGAGGGAACCCAGGTGAATGTGGGTGTAGAATAACTGCATTTATATCTGCAAGCTTATTCTTTTGGTCATTTCTGAAGCATATGACAAGGTGAGGATGGGGACACGGCCTCAGCAAAACACTCAGCTGCTCCTTCTCCCCCACAGATCAGGACAGCGCAAAACTGCTGGGAAGTGAATTACAGCACTTGTTCACCTAAAATGATGGTGTTAGTGAATAGTGGTGTTTAGTGTCATAGTTCCTAAGTTTTCAGCTGTTACACACCTGGGTAACAGAAGAAGAGCTTTATCTTAATATTGTTTATTCTTTCATTTGTGGGATCAAATAAATGTTTACTTTTCTAGACGAATTTCAAATCCTTTTGTCAAGGGCAGAGAGTTGCAACCTGCACCTGATTATTGTTTCATCCCACATTTTTAAACAGGCGTCAAATGAATGGAAACTGGCTGCGGAGCAGGTGCGCCGAGCGACGCCCTGCGGGAGACCAATGGGTTGGGTTTACATTTGATGTCCTCCTGGAGTGGCCAATGATAAGCCAGTGTGCAGAGAGAGGCGGGGTTACCGCGGTGGAGGTGGGGCTTTTTAGGCAGCCCGCGAGCCGCCCACTTTTAAGGTTTGTTACGGCTTACGTCGGGAATTGCGTCACAAACTTGTTTGTAGCTCCTGTGTTACGCTGAACGTCACACACCGGCCCGTGCGCGTGTACTGCAAGCTGGCGGTCTGAACGCAGTCAGTGCGGTTCTTAAAATCAAAAACTCACGCGTCACTTCGGTCGTCCGAACGACACAAAATTATGCGTCTCAGCAGGTATAAAAACTGCTGCGTTTAACTAACGAAGCAACAGCTGTACGTCTGATTGCACGAGCTGAACCCAAACACGCTGGGCGCCTCAGTGGGCGTCTCGAGGCACTGTGCCCGCCCCTGCCCCCCCTGCCGCGGGGGTAACGGCCGTGGAGATCGGCCGTGTCCGCGCGTCGCATCAGATCCTCCGCTCCGTCGCACGCGTACAGCAGACACGGGTGCCGCGCGCGCACCCCACGCTCACATACACGCGCACACACACGGTGCGGAGAGCGCGCCAGATCGTCCTCTGACGGTGTGCGACCCCCCGCGCTTTGGGTATTGTCTCGCGTCGGAAACGGGCATCGTGCTCACGCGCTGCGAGCCTCGGAGGAGGTGCTGAGACGGCAGCGGCGTCTCCTTCCTCTCGCCACCCTTATTTTTACTCTTCGTTCCTCGCGCATCAAAGTAAACATGGCAAGCGACTCTCCTGCTCGGAGTCTGGATGAAATTGACCTGTCTTCGCTGAGGGTGAGTTCGTTGTGCGCGACTGTAATGAACACTGGTGTGTGTGTGCGTGCGCGCGCGCGCGCGCTGCTCTTTCTGTCTGTGCTGCTGGCCAAATGAGGAGATGATGATGATGATGAACTGCGGTACGGTGATGATAATCGCAGTAGTAGTAATATGTGATATGTGAAGCGGAGCGCGAGGGCGCGCGCGCTGAGCGACGCTCCCGCTACGGTTTTATTGTAAATGAGAGGAAACGCTGTCAGACCGAGGTGCAGCAAAGGGGCTGCCGTGCTTGTGTGACATAATAGCATCCGTGTCCTCGCATGTGTCGCGTGCCCATTCTGTAGGGACGAAGCGGGTTCGTGTGCTCCGCTACGGTTAGATGAGGCGCTGTGGTCCCCCTGTCAGCATCCGCGGCCGCCGCGCTCCTCCGCCCGAAGTTTTTCCGCTTCAGTGGTCATTCCGAGGTGTTCAAAAGAAGGCATTTTATTTCCCGGGCGATTCATGATGATGATGATGATGATGATGATGATGAAGTGCTCGGTCACGCCGGCACCCCGTGCCTGTGATTTACGATGCGATTATTGTAGGACGATCTCTCACCGGCGTTCCGTTACGTGTCGCGTGACTGAATTCCGCACGTCTTTTGTTCGCGCGCGGAAGAAACGCTCGCGGGGCACGAGGCGGACCTCTTGGCGCTCAGACGCTCCCGCTGCGCCGAGACACCCGACTGCGCGCGCCTCAAAGGAGTGCGCGATGATCGCTGCGCATCCCAGCCTTGTTCTGTACCCCAGCGCGCACATCGGGAAATTGTGTAGGCGACGGAGAGCGTTATTTCGGTCCTGGCGTCCTTTAATGAGCGCATTAATAAGAGCATCGCTTTTTAAAAGCGCATTTTAAATCCAAGTAGGGCGGGTAGGTGGTGTAGTAATTTGGTCTGTTTTCTTACGATCTGAACATGGGTGGTTCGAAGCCCACCTCATAAAAACACGGCACTCCAGTAAAAATACCCTGCTGTATAAATTGGTAAATCACGGTAGAGTTGGGTATCTAATAGGGGAAGTCTTCTTGGACTGAGGTGCCTGTTCAATGAATCAATAACTAAACAATATGATCATTATTCTGACGTCATGTGACTTCAGTGCCTGAAAGTGCTGTTTACGGCCCTTTTCGCGCCGTAAGTCGACCTGCTGCAGTATCATGTTACTGAATTAAGCCAATAATTAGTAATAAAAATTAAAGCAAGTTGAAAAGGGGCAGACAGTGCTAACTGACAAAAATACAAAGATGAGGATCTACTACAGCCACAGGAGAGTAGGTGTGTGTTTTATTTCTTCTTTCTTTCTTTGTTCCGGACGCCACCTGTCTCCCTGTCGGTGCTGTGGGGGGGGTTTCACTCAGTGTAGGCAGGTGTGGACTCAGCGTCGCTGTGGCTGGAGAAGCTCCAGGGTCTCTGGTTGGGGACTTTGGTTTCTCCACCTGACTTCAAAGACATTTAGGGTCCAGTCCTTCTGCCAGTGAACCGTTTGAGAGTTTTCCTGCCAGTCGCTCATTATGGTCCCCTTGAAGGGAGATGATAAAACATCAGTAATGGATAATTAGCTCCCCTTCTTATTTATTGTCATTCTTTTCTTCACTGGTGCCTTGTTTCAGAGCAGTTCAGTCTGAGGACACACATGTACTGAACAATGGAGCTTCAGATGTAGATACGTGCTCATCAAAGGGCAATTTGTTTTGAAATGAGTCTCATTAATCACATTTACATTTTTGTATTTATTCATCTAGCAGACACACCTTCCTCAAAAGCAATGTGCAGCTCAGTAAGTAAAAGTGCATTTTACTAGCAGAAAGAGAGATGTAGATGCTCAGTTTTCAGGTTGCAGTCTGATACCGTGGATTTTCCCGATGCTCATCACACTAGTAGCTGCGTATAGAATTGTTAGGAAGTACATTAAAAAAACAGAATGTACAGCAAGTTTTTGGAGTAGATAAATCAGTAGAGAAGTGGGTCCAAAAGAGATGGGTTTTGAGACATGTCTTGAACGTTAAGAGGGATTCAGCACTTCTGAGGGACAGAGGAAGGCCTTTGCACCACACTGGATCCTAAACCAAGAACCTTCAGGCTAGATTTTGGAGCCCTTGTTTGGCCAGAGGTGGAGGAGTGTGGCAGTTTGGCTGGGTTGTAGGTAGTGATCAAGATCTGCAGGTCTCTAGGAGTAGATTAGTAATGGTCTTGTAGGCAATAATAATAATATGTAACTATGCAAAAAAACTGCCATTATCTAATTAGTCCACAACATGTAGTTTGGTAAATTCGGGGAAATGTCAGGAGATGTGGACTGTAGTGTACTTTGAAAAGCTTTCTTTTTAGCTGTTTTGTGAAGACTGCAATGGACTGAGAGAGAAGAGAAGCTTGTTGCACCACCCAGGGAATACTTTTTTTTTTTTTTTTTTTTTTTTAAATTTCTGCCCTCACGTGTGTGTTGTCCTTGGAGTGACCTGAATGACACAAGGTGCAGTGCAGGCTGTAGGGTGGACTGATGTAACATGGGGCTTCACCTTGAACCCTGACAGTTTTCACAGCTCACTCTGCATCAGCTACAGATGTCTGATGGCAGGAGAAGGAAGACCAGGCAGGAGAACTGCAGTAGTGTAGACTGTGGTTTTGGGAATGGTGACCCCCCCCCCCCGTGCTGGAGAGATACAGGAAGAAGGGATTTGAATGCCTTCATAGTACCTGGTCATGTTGTGTGCCTGTAAAGCTGTATTCCAGTATCATGTTTTGTCAGCATTATTTCTGATTAGTTTTAGGGACACAATGGGACTGGGATTTGACACACTCTACTGACAAAATGTGTGAACCACATAAAACCCGCACACCATTTACTGGTAATGCGGACATCCTAATGGATTGTAGTGGTTGACCAGGTGAATGTTGGTGTGCAGGAGCTGCACTGTGGGCCTCTGGAGGCTCTCTGTAGGGATGCTGGGTGGTGTCACGATGCCCGAGGTTCTGCCATGGTGCTGTGTTCAGCGTGGCTCCACTTCTCGCTGTGCTTGCTGTCCTGCGGCAGCTCTTAGTTTGTCCCTTTCATGCTGGCTGATTCTGTAGGAGGTGGCAGCAGCACTGAGCTGACATGCTAAATCTGTGCATTAGCAGAAGTTATTCTTGTAAAAAACGTCTTTCGGTGTTTGGAAAGTGCTTTGCGGAATAACGTCTTGGATTATGTGTGAAGTTGTAGCCTGTGCTCAGGTTTTCAATGGGAAGTGTATATGTGTGTGTTTGTTCAGCTGCCCTACGAAACACTTCTCACAGGATTCTTATAGGACGCTGAAAATAGGTCACCCAGAACCAGACTGCTGACACACAGTGGCAGGCCCTCAGCTTCAAGTTGAGGCATGTCATTTGTTATATGAACACTCGCTGGTGCTACGGGGGAGTTTCTTCATGGATTCGCGATAGGTATTGTATGTAAACAAACAGGATCTCTGAGTATTTCTAGTCCTACCAGCCTCACGAGCTGCAGATTTATTGGGCTCTGTCGTGTTTGGTCATGTCACGGAAAGCAGGTTCTTCATCCTTCATCACTGCGCTTTTCCTACACAGAGCAGGTGGCATAGTGGTTAGAGGTGCCACCTTCCACTTAAAGGACCCAAGTTCGAATCCCAGTTCCTGCTGTCGTACCCTTGAGCAAGGTGCTTACTCTATATTGCTCCAGTAAAAATTGCCTGGTGGTTGAGTGTAAGTAGCTTTGGAGGAAAGTGTTACCTAAATGCGTAAATGTGAGGGAGCTGAGCGGTGCAGATTTTATCTGCAGGTGTTGTAAAAGTAGGGTAATTTATTTGTGAGGTGACTCAAAGAATAGAGGCAAATGGGGGGTTTGAGCTGTGACTTGTGAAAGAACGACATAGGGGTCCAGTACCCAGGGTTCCACTGCTCTGAGGAAAAAGGGCTGTTTTCAGGCTTTTCTTGAGGCCTGTGGTCGAGTCAATAAGTGCTCTTTTCTGTCTTGCTCACAAAGCCCTTTTTCATTACTGCACAGCACATTTTTGAGGGCAAATATCTCAAGCTGTGCGTCGGACGCTTCGATGCGGTTTGTCCAGCTGGGTTATTCCGCATGGCAGTGTTGTGGCCCATAATCTAATGTAATGTAAAATAGCCCATTGACTGAGGACAGCATATTGATCAGTGCAGTGGGACTTGCAAGAACAGGCTTTTTTGACCCCACCGCGTTCTCCGGCCTCCCTGTCCACTCTCGTTTTGGTCTTTTTTGGAGACACAGCAATGCATCGTGGGGTTGTGATGTGCGCAGCTAAGCGACAGCTGTGGAAAGTGAGGAAAATGGTGCAGGGATGCAGATCTGAGTGTGTGAGACCACATGGGTGGAGGAGGTTGTGAAGTTTTACGGAAACTGCTGCTGTTCCTTTTGGACAGTGTTTCGTGACCTCATTTGAGTAAAAATATACGGCTTATCGCGTGTACATGTTAGTAGTGAGAGAGGGGCACGAATGGACAAGTCGGTTTTGCTGATGGCACAGCGCCTCCCGGTGACAGCAGGACAGGACAGGAGGCAATGATCGGCAACAAAGTAAAGTGCGTGACGTCACTAGTTTCGTCTGCATTTTTTGTTTTGAAATAATTTTCTCACCAAGAAGGGCCCAAACTTGTCAAATAAAGCGTTAAGGGTGTCATTCTCGCTTCTTATAGGCATTGCTTCATTCACCTTGACGTTTGTTTTCATTCAGCCTCTGGCTGCCCAGCTGCAGGACGTGCTGTATCCTCGCTCTATTGCTTTAAAATGACCTTGCTCTGTCCCTCAGAACTACTGAATCACTGTCACCATCAAAAGGAGTTTGTTTGACACCCACTTTCCTCTGTAGCACATGACTCCTTACTGAGGATATCCTTCATCAACTGCCACTTTTTGTCCCTTCTTTCTTACAATGGCAGCAAATGAGATAATTGCTAGTGCGTAGAATTGGGAGACTCCAGACAGGTTTCTGTAGACATTCCAGACATCCTCGTTGCACTAAATTGCAAATTTCTTGCAAATGAAATGTTTATTGAGTGGGTGATAGTTACATGTTTTGATGTCTCCATATTTACAAAGAGGCCTTCAGGTGAGAACCTACCAGTGAAATACATCTTTATGCCAAGTATGTTATCAGCCTACATTTCATAACTGCATCAAAACAAGAATTAGGTTTGTGGTTGCACGAGGCAATAGAGGTGTATAACTGGCGTGTTTGTATCTCAGCCCTTTGTCTTCCTCCTTGGAGGAAGGTATTTGCTAGACAGTCAGATTAGGCTGTGTGTCAGGGAAAAATGTAATGGTTCTGATTTATTTCTTCTGGTAATTGCAAAGGATTTTTGGTGTATATATGACTATTGTACTCTTACTTTAAAGTCAGAAGTGTGTATACGTTTTGTAAATCACCACTTGGGGAAATTTGTTGATATGAATGTAATATAATAAATGTATATAAAGTTTTCAGTGTAATGTGTATGTGAAGGCTGTTTTCCTCAACCGACATGAGGCAGGGGGCCACATTCTGCAGGACACCTTCTTGTCTCACGTCATCTTAACAAATACAGTGTGAGTGGAGAAAGGTTGTGGGGATGAGTGTGAGGCTCCAGCTGGATGACAGCCAGCGCAGGTCACTGCAGGGAGGCCCTTGTGACTCACCTAGTGTCCCTTGCTGTCAGCTGGGGGGCTGTCACACAAGTGCGCTGTGTCTGTCTTTGTGTGTGCGTGCATGTGTTTCCGTATGCATGATCTCGCTCAGCAAAGGTCCTACAGTAGCCAGCGCAGTTACTAGGGGTGTGGTTGTGGCCCATGAAATGCACCCTGTGAAATGATGCCAGGAATCCTTTGATCTCTGAAGAAAAGAAATGGTGACACCTATTCTGGCTGTTGGGTAGAACAGAGTATGGTACCATGTAACTGCAGATAGTACTCCCATCACAGTCCCATGAGATCCAGTAAAGCCCCCCCCCCACTGGCTTCTTGAATATGATGATGTCTGTGAGATGTCTTCCCCCCCCCCCTGCAAATGGTAGCACACAGCCTGCTGGGACAGTTAGTCAGACAGACCCAGGAACAAGTGATCCGCTTAATGAGGATGAATGTGCTGTTGATCGATGATTCTGCTCTGATGTTCATCATGGGGAGCACAGGTGTGCAGATGCATGCAGCGCATCATACAATGACTGACTGTCATGGATGGCATGAGAACATGGTGCACGGATACTGCAGCTTTTCTCCATGCAGCCCTTTCCCTTCTAGCCTGTAAAATATGAATGCAGCCGGGGATATTTTTATCTCTGAGCCTGCGGTCATTTATGAAGTGGAGCATTGCAAAGTGTTTTAATGGCTGAAGCTCTTGTTAATCCCTGCTCCTCGCTGGCCATCGACTAGAGCGCCTGCTGCCCCACGTGGGGGGGGGCTCAGGGGAAAACGCACCATCTATGTTGGCATGTGGTAAATGATTCAGGGCCCAGGATGGGGTGACTGTTTTTCTGACTTATGGGGTTGGGTGTTGGGGGAGCTCCTGTGTGTCAGTTTGTCCATTAGCGTGTTTGTGTGTATTTAGCGTCCTGGCTGCGTGCTCCAGAATCTGGCCCAGCGCTGCCGATGTTGAAGAGCGATCGTGTGGTGAAGACAGTCGTTCCCTTCCCTGTGCTACAGTCATGAATGCCCCCCTAGTCCTTGCCTCGGGCAACAATGCTGATGACGTAAGATCTGCAGGGGGCTGATCTCATTCCAAATGTCATTTACCTGAAAATAAACACCAGCTTTGTCCAGCTGCATATTTCTCGGCTGCACACCGACACTGTCCACAACAAAAGTGCACTACACCCTACTGCCCGCTGGCCTTGTCTGTTTCTTCTACGCTCATTCAGTACAGTATTTGTGAGTAATAAAGTGACTCATTACATCTCTCAGACAAGTCAGCACATCAGCTTATGAAAACCACACTGGATGGTGGGCAACTAAACAAGGAAGCTGTGGTGAATCAGATGGTGATTATTATATATCTTGTCTTGTTAATCATTTGATTGTTAATCGTGTGTGTGTACCAGTGTAAAACAAAGTGCTCATATTCAAGAAAATTATTTAATCTCTGTCGTAGGTGTTACTTGCCTTAAGAATTTATGGTAATGATTAAGAAGATCAAACGTAGACAGAATTACTGATAAACTTGCCCCCTGGCAGAAGACCCTTCTAGTAGCTGCAGACAGCCAACGAGAGGGAGCTGGACACATTGGAAATGCACTGCTTATGTACACACACAGAGGCTTAACAGTGAGGCAAAGGTCCCAAGACATACCTGCTCACTGTAGGTAGGGTTGCGATTTGGTGGGCAGGGTTGTCAGGGTCTGCCATTCCTCCCAAGGTCCTGTGGCTGGGCTGTAAAACATAGCAGTACATAGGAACCGTGGAACACAAATAACACAGATGTGTCCAGGAGGCTTCCTCAGCTGCAGAGTTTGCAAAAGGTGCCGAGAAACTTTAGACCTTGGGTTCTAGAAGAATTTGTTTAGTCTCCTAATATGTCAACACGTATGTTGCTTACTGCTGTGCTGCTGCCTTGAGCTGTAGGTCCGTGTGCCTGCAAACTTATCCATTAACGTGACAAAAGTGGGAAAGGTGTATCTGAATACACATTTGGAATACACACTTCAGTGTCCCCGTTCCCTGGCTCCCTGGTTTAGGCTCTTACTAGTGTGTGTTGGTTGTTTCCTCAGCTTCCCATCCTCGTGAATCTGACGACAATGTCTTAATATTTATACTAACCCAGAAACCTCTTTCCCTCATATGTTGTAGGACAGCAGGTGGTGCAGTGGTTAGAGCTTGATTATGGTACTTACCTTGAATTGTCTCTATAAATGGGTAAAAGAGTGCAGCTCAACACTGTAAGCAAGTATATGTGTTAAATTGTACTTTGCTGCGAGATTGCTACACATTGATTGAGTGTTTCGTTGCTGCTCTTTACTTTCATTCTCAGGAATACAAAGAGTAGCTGTAGTGAAAGGAGAGTCGTGTCGTTCATTGCTTTGTGTGCCGTGCACTTGCTGCGGTGAGCTACTCCTTCCTTGCAGGAATTTCAAGAGAAAAGCTTAAGATGTTTGCAGCATTGCTCTCCGTGCCAAGGGCACCATTTTTTAAATTTATTTTTTGACACACATGCATTCCCCATTAGTCATAGTTCCAGAGAAGTTATGGAAGATACAGATAATAGATGTGTTGAGTTGAATCTGGCAGTCATCCATACCTGTCATCAATTAATCTTACCTACAGCAGGTAAATCAAGGTAGTCATGTTTACTTTAAATAGTTTTTATTTAGGGCACACTTTCTGCTGAAGTAAAAATAACAGGTCTTGTACCTGAAGGACAGGCTCAAATCCCATCTCCTGCTTTGTAACCTCAGAATTTTTCTCTGAATTACCCAGCTGTATAAATGGTTAAATCACTGTGAATAGCAACACAGTACATTAGTCATGTACACCTTCTCCTCCTGTCCTCCAAAGTACGAGCATTAAAAGCAGCTGGCAAGAGCACTAGTTTCCATTGGGTGTCAGAGAACCATCAAATTTTTTTTGTCAGCTGTCTGTCAATTGGATGTTGACAGAATGAGGTTATGTCATGATGTTGTCCTCAGTTAATCTTGCTAAACTGTATGTCTTTGTATTCCTAGGACCCTGCTGGCATCTTTGAGCTGGTGGAGCTGGTGGGCAATGGCACGTATGGTCAGGTGTACAAGGTAAGAGGCTTCCACCTTGTGCTGCATGTTTCCTGCCAAGTTCTTCTCCCCTGAGCCATATGGTGTTCAGAGCACCGCCTTTCACGTGAGCAGGTTGTGGATGCAGTTGTGCAGGTTCAGAACTTGAGAGAGACCCCCACCAGAAGGGAGCAGACCAGGCAGAGGTGCCCACACTCCTTCGAAACTAATCACACCTGTACTGGATGAGTTAGGGGATGATTGATTGAAACAACAGGGGCTATTACTCCCGGTCTGGTTCTAGGTTACTGCGTACAATTTCTTCTCTGCTCCTTATTGAATAAATCACACTTTTATGAAAACAGCTTAATTACTGCCTGCTGTTTAAGACGAGATGTCTGAAGTATGAGCTTTCTGTCACTCTACGTAGAGTTATGACGCCGCAAAATTTAATGGCTTGAGTAGAAAGTGATTTCCCCCCCCCCTTGGTCACTGATGTTAATAACGGGAGCTTCTGGCCTGTGGTGGAATGGTGTTCCATCACGGCTGCTTCCCCAATGGGAATATGCAGCATGTAGGGCACTGTGTGTCTGGCTGCTCAAAGACCTCTTGGGTCACAATCTGAGGGGTTCTTGTGGCCTCTGGTTGGTATTAGTTGCTGTAAATGCAGTTTGAAGGATGGCCGTCTACTGTCAAAATGAGCTTGTCAGTGCTGTTTTTGTGTAAGTGAAGCATTGGGGGGGGGCATTTGTTCAGTGGAGACAGGCTTTCTGAGGTAATTAAGCATTTGAAATTATTTTCAATCATACAGCCCTATGTGCATAACGTAGAAATGCAGAATAGGAAGAAATACAGCAAAGTAGAACACAATTCGTTAAAAATAAATTAATTTCAACATTTTGAGCAAAATGCAAACATACAACTCTGAATATACAGCAAAAATGTAAAAATATTTAATTAAAATCTTATTTACATTAACAAAATTTCTATCACACCAAACTTTTTAAAATAAAAAAAAATGAAAAATGTGAATGATGCATTTCAATGACCAT
Source organism: Arapaima gigas (assembly GCA_900497675.1). Lineage (NCBI taxonomy): Eukaryota > Metazoa > Chordata > Actinopteri > Osteoglossiformes > Osteoglossidae > Arapaima > Arapaima gigas. The sequence continues at coordinate 2,304,102 of UFQX01000178.1, forward strand.
GTTGCAGGACCCCCCACTGGTCTGGTCATGGGAGGATGTAACACACACAGGATGTGTTTGCCCTACTGGTCTTGCATCTGTCATTCTACAGGGCGTTTTGGTTGGCTGCCGTCTAGTCGGTCCAGCCAGTGCTCGGTATGTCTCTCCACCAGGGTGTGTAGACAGCACTTGCAGAAGATAAGGGTCGCTCTACCAGCATAGATGACATGATGCAGGCCCACCTCTCCCAGGCGACCATGTTCATAACTCGAGCAAAGCCTAGGCTTCTCGGAGGAACCACGGTCCACAGAGCACATTAATGAATGAGGGAACTATCCAAGGTCACTCCGTTTTCCCACAAGCTGAGTGGGTCGAGATTCCTGGCGCCATGGGGTGTGTGGGCTCTGCCTGGTCATGCTGGGACGGTCACTTTCAGGGCCTGTAGGCTAAAGCTGGTTGAAAAATATTGTAGGCTATGGCTACAGCCGCCTCCAGATGCAAATAGTACATAAAGTGGAGGAAGTTCTGAGATCCACAGCAGCAACCCTGTACTGTACTCTGTGAACCTTGGTGTTTGTCACTTACTGTCAGCAACACATTTACGTTTATTCACTTAGCAGATGCTTTCCTCCAAAGAAACACACAGTGGTTATTTACTGGCGTTTAGCTGACACTTTTATCTAAGGTGACTTAGAAACTGTGCTAAACTCATTTCATACATTTACAAAGCAGAGCAGCGTTATGCTGTCACAGTCCATACAGGCAATTTAGAATTATCAGTCCACGTGAAACGCACCTTAGAGTGTGGGATGAAACTGGAGCATCTGGAGGAAACTGTGGGGAACACTGAGAGAACACAGCGGGCAGCAGGTGGTATAGTGGTTATAGCCTCTGCCTTTAGGAGGTGCAAAAGTATGAATCTCACTGCCTACTGCAGTTTTTCAAAATACTTTCCCTGAATTACTGCAGTAAAAATAACCCAGCCATTTGAAGAAATCATCAGATAAATGAACTAATAAAGTAATCTCCACACGTACCAGGTCAGGTTTGAACTCACACATACATGCGCAGCTCAACAACTATGAGGTGCCAGCGCTACCCATTGGATCACCCTGTCACTCTTACTGATTTTAGTGATAAAGGAGTAATTTTATGGCAGATTCTGTGGATTGAGTCTTGCAAGTTTTGCAGAGCAGTTAATTGATTCCTAGGTGGTAACAAGTTGTGTTGAACCTCAGCATCTACAGAGAGGAGGGGTGATGTGTGAGATCATTTTGGCCTGTCAGTTAATTTGTGCAATAACATTCTGGATCAACTGGAAAGCCTTAGGCGCCAAAGACAGGAGGGCGACATATGAGGGACTTGTCCAATCCAAGTAAGAGGTTACCATGGCCTGTACTGTAAGCAGAGTAGAGCGTATTGTGAAATAACAGCAGATTTTTTTTTTAGATCATATGTAGGATGTTTCTGAGTTAGTAGATGGTGGTTAATAATCTAATCTGAGTTGCCCTAGAGGCAAACTGTGATATGAGAGGAAAAGTCTGCACTTGCAGGGAGGAAGGAGAACAGCTGAATATTGTTGGCAAAGCTGTGAGAGACAATAACAGAGGCATAGATGGAGAAAAGTAAGGGGCCAAGCCCCAAGCTATCCAAGGGAGGAAAGCAGGATCCTGGTGGTTGATAGTGTCACATGCTGCAGACAGGTACTGGAAAATGAGAACCAGGGAAGCAAGACCCCTCTACCCAACTGGGGAGCTTCTGAAATAATGGTCAACCTTGAATCCAGAATGATACCAACCAAGGGAATGGTTCTGGATATGTTTTCCAGGCTGTAAATACATCTGTTTGTGTATGCTGTAAATATAGGTGATGTTTACCTGAGCTACTATAGCTGCCAGGCTCAGGGGTGAAAGAACAGTTTTCATGGGGGGATTGAACCATGAACCAACTGCTGGCCTTCTGTCCTACATTGCACTTCTTTATGCGAGGAACCTGGAGCTGTGTGCCTGGCTACATTTCTACATTTCAGGGAAAGATTTTCTAAAGGGTCAAACTAGCTCTCTGCCCGAATTAACTGTTTTCTTTTAAATCCATGCATTTGGCAGAAAGAAGGAGTTGATGTTCTCCAGCATCTCTGGCGCTTCCCTCCCTCTTTCACATGCCAAGTTGCGGGAGGTGAGAGGGGGTGTGCGGGGTCTGGCTCAAGGCAGAATGCTGCTCTGCTGTGGAGAAGCGTGCTTTTATCTGGCACAAACACAAATCCATGGGGATGCTGAAATGGGTCATAGGAAGTGATAGCGCTGATCTGTGTGCTGCATTCTGACATCACTGCCGCCTGTCGCCATCACACCCTGACGCCCCCCCACTCCAACATGCCGTCATGCTCTCAAAGTTGGTTTATTGATAGCAGATATTGGCAGTCACCCGGTGGCTCCGAAATTTCATGGTGCCAAATTGTGCTACTAAATTCAAACAATGAACTGTAATATTGAAAAAATTAATGAAAAAACCATGCTCAATAATGAAAAATTTAAAAAATGAACATTTGACACCTTACCTTCACTACGTAAATATTGCATGGTGCTTCACCCTCCCATGTCTTTGGTAACATTTCATGAAACAAGTCGTTGGTCTGTGTACTATACAGCATGTATCTATTTCTTTCCTCAACGATGATCAATTTTCAAAATAAATTTGATTTTCAGTCAGTTTTCAGGGGTTTACATGTAAATTTAAGTTCTGTGCATGTATAATATTCAGATACGTGATATGATAAATGAAATTAAAAATACCTTGGTTACAGTTTCATGGTGGTGCAGTGGCTACTGCTGCCATCAGAGGTTCTTCACAGTGCCTGCACTGTTCCGGTATAAGTTCAAATCCACCACAGTTTAACCCTAATCCTGCGTTTCCTCCAGATGCTTTGGCTTCCTTCCTCAGTCCAAAAACATGTGTTTGTGGTCAGTTGGTCATTTTTAAGTTTCCCATAATGTGAGTGACTGTGTGTTTGACTACCATGAGATGGACTGGTGTCCCCTCTAGGGTCAACCTCCTTGCCCTGTGTTACTTTTGTACTCAGAGAATCATGTGTCTGTATCTGTTTGTCTATATAGTGTGTGTGTGTGTGTGTGTGTGTGTGTGCCCGCACTCAGAGGCTAAAAGGATGAATGTCCTCTTTGCCAAAGAACCAGCTACAGTTTAACACTCATCTGCAGTCCAACAAGAGATCGACCACAGATCCACCGAGAGCAGAAACAGAGCAGCACTGGAAGAGCATGTGGGAGTAGGAAACATCACACAACACCAGTGCACTGTGGCTACGAGAGCTAAGTGATTGAGTGCCACAGTCTCCCAGAGCAGGAACCAGTCACCATCACAACAGCACATGTCCAACAACGAGTTACAAACATGAAGAACTGAGCAGCATCAGGGCCTGACGTGTTCCTTGTCCTCTGGCTGATAGAAGAAACTTACAGCCCTACACATCTGCCTAGCTTCACAAATCACAAATGAACCAACTTCTAACAACAGGTTCCCACCCTGCCTGGCTGACCCAAGGAAGGAGAGTACTGGTCCTAAAAGACCCTGCTAAGGGACAAGAACTATCCAACTACTACCCAATAACCTGTCCATCGACAACATGGAAGCTCCTGTTAAGCATCGTAGCCAGCGAGCTAAATGCATGTTAGCCAGTAGATGAGTCCTGCCCAGAAAGGGGCTGGAAACACCAGAGGCTCAAAGCACCAGATGCTGGTAGACAGAGCTACCCACCAAGATTCCAAGACCAGCAGTCAGAGTTGACATGATGTCCTTGTCCTTTGTTCCTCAGACAGAGATGCGGTAGGGTGAGGACTCTGGACCTCATTTGCGATGACTTTGACCTACTTGTAGCAGTTTCCTGCTGTGAAAGTGCTCAGAGACCCCAGCTCAGCTTTCTGATGTTGGCATGAACCCAACTTTCAGTCACATCTGCATTTTTTTTGTAGCTTCCGCTAACTTATTTGCTTTTAACTAGATTAAAACAGCTGATTGCTCCCTTCCTCTTTTTACTGCTCTGTATCCTCATCATGTACTGTAAATTGAGGAAAAATAAAAGCAATATTTAAAGGACGGGTGAGGAAATCCTCTTTGGATGCTTGTTTTAACCATCACAGCTGTCGGCTAGTTCTCTGGAAGCCATCAAACTTGGAGCTGCGAGATAGTGCTGCCGGTCCCGGGTGTTTATGTCTTTGGAGATGACAAGTGCTTCTTGCAGGATACAGTAGTGAGGCAAACCAGGGGTGGAACTGACGATGGACCTTCACACCTTTCTGAGACTGTTGAAGCGTAGTGTTTCATCTGGAGAACTTGTTGGCCTAATTTCCTCCAGGATTCTACCTGAAGGAGCAGTTTTGCTGTACCTCAGCCGATGTGGCTGGAGGTGTGAGCTGCAGGGCGGGGGGCCGAGAAGACAGAGCACTGGAGCCCTTTTCCTCAATCAGCAACTGCACACGCCTTGCAGAGTCTGTTTGTTTTTCTTTATACACCCTTGCTTTGCTGATATTTTTTAAAGTTACTCAGCTTTGAAAAACGGAAGTGACATTTTTTTTGTTGCTCTGCCATGGACACGTGGGTTGTGTGGTGATCCTTGCTATGGCTTCGTTCTTCTTAAAAGTTTGCATCTCAGTCTGTCCTGCTCACACGTAGTCTATATTCTGTTGCTCTACCCCTCCCACCTTAAACAGTCCCTCTTTTTGCCCCCTTACAACACACTAGTCCAAGTGGCACCCCAGTCTCCTCACTGTAGATCCTGGTCAGCAAGGCTGTGTCTTGGCTTCGCTGCTGTTTGTGGTCTTTATTACCAAGGTTCTCAGTGAAGGATCAGAAGGTGTTCTACTGGGGGGACTAAGGATGGCATCTCAAATTTTTGCAGATGATGGTGTCCTTTTGGCCTTTTCTGACCGTGACCTTCAATGCACATTGAAACAGTTGACTGCAGAGTGTGAAGCAGAAGGTATGAAAATGAGCACCTCTAAATTAGGGTCATGGTCCCCTTCTGGAAAAGACTGTATTGCCCTCTCCGTGCAAATGGGGAACAGCTTCTCATAATGGAGGAGTTCAGGTGTCTTTGGGTCTTGTTCACAAGTGATGGAGTGGTGTGGGGAAGTGACTTTGTGGAAGAAGCTCTTGGTTTACTGCTCAGTGTGTTCCTATCCTCATCCGTGCTTGTGAGCTGTGGGGTAGTTACTGAAAGAACAAGATTGCAGATACAAGTGGCTGAAATACGGTTTCTGTGCAGCATTGCTGGGTTGAACCTCCGCAACAGGGTGAGGATAGTCGAGGTGGTTCAGGCCTGTTTTGACGATGTCCCCTGTCTGACTCTCTCAGGAGTTGCTCCGGGCAGGTTATACTAGGAGGAGACCCCAGGGTAGAACCAGGACACGTAGGTGAGATTATATCTCTCAGCTGGCCGAGGAATGTTCGGGGACCTCCCAGGAGGAGCTGGAGACCCTTGCAAGGAACAGGAGTGTGTGATCCTGCCGCCTTAGCCTCCTCCCACTGCAACCCTCACGAGGACAAGCAGGACAGGAACCTGACTTACTGTAGTGTGTTGTAGCTTTATCTGAGGCTTTTCCATAACCTGTACTGTAAATAAATTATTATGGAACTAATCAATTGCGAAACAGTGATAAAAGGGACTTTGGGATTTTTGAACAAATTGGGTAGTGAACAGACATCCAGTTCTGGTCGTGTTCATTAGTTAAGGGTCCGGTGTAGCATGTCGATGCGAAATCCCCACAAAGGCACCAAAACGAGAGCGTGTGACCGTGAGCTCGGCTGTTTCTACGGCCGGGGATCCTGCACTCATCTCCTGCATCTCCCTTACTGCAGTGCGGGGCTCTGGAGCGCCGCGTTGAACCGCCGCGCTGCCCCCACCACCGCATTTTTAAGTGCAACGACAATTTATATGCAGCTGTGTTTTATAACACGCAGTCTGGGGGCAAAAAAGAATGGTGTGAGCTTTTTTCAGGGAGCCAGTCAAAGAATTTTCGATTGCTGATGTGAGTTATTTATATCTTTTTATTGTGCCTTTATTTTTTCACAGTGAAAAGGAAAATGAATCACTTTGCTTATTCTGTACATAGCCTCCGTGTAGAGCGATGTTGGGAATGTGACGAAGTGAACCTCATTCCAGCTTATTGATAACCAAATAAGTGTGAAGCCAAAAACAATAACACAAGTACAAGTCACTGTTTGTGTCAGCAGCTTTTGTGGTGCTTGTAGGACCAGATAAAGTTCAGTGCCTTGCATGTTTGCTGATCAGATTTATGTCACTGCAAGGCAGTAATCCTTTCTGTGGGTTAAAAAACATATTAAAGACCACAACAGGCTTTGACAGATTTTTCTTTATGTGATACATATACAAACAAATCAGCTGGTAAAAATTGCAGGAGGCTCACAACAAAGGGACCACCTTTCAGCCTGGAATTGCACCTCCTGCTGTAGTTCTTGGTCAGCTGTACTTATTTGTATTGCTTCAATAAATCTTTACGCCCTGCTGGATAAATAGGTAAGTTTGTGAAGGCCAGAGGTGGTGCTCTGCACGCTGCACCCTGCACTCTCCTGCGAGAACCGGAAAAGTGAGGAAAAAACAACACCAGTGCAAATCAAAACTACTGGAACTATACAGGCAAAGCGTGTCTATAAACCGAGTGACAGCCAAGGAGATTGCTGGTTGGCTCCTGCTGCCAGTTACCATTTTCACCACCTGAGTAGGATCTCAACAAAAGGCTTTGGTTTGTAGTAGACTATACGTTGGCACGGAATTTGCCAGAAGTGGGTACACTTCACTCCTCTTGATGCTGTCATGCAAGCTGTTTAGTACATTCCGGAAGAGCGCCCAGAAGTTCGGAATTCGTCAGTTGTCATTCCGATTAAATCTTTATTTTTCAAGGGGAAGAAAGTGAAACACCTTGGCTGTCCACATACAGTCAGACCTTCATAAGTAGATCTTGCCCAAGTAGATCAACCACTGTGATGGCTGCTGCTGTTTTCAGTACAGCTAACAGGCAGTAATCACACTGTGCTTTGGTGAGTATTGTTAACTGGATAAACCCATCTAAGTGAATAAACGCGAATAAACATCACTGGACACATGTAGACTGTGGGGCTGCAGAGGCGTCATCTTGCCGCAGATCCCTGTCACATGGTTCTGTAATCCCTTAATCTTAACACCTGTCCCCAACACACCAGACGCTCTGTTCGTTCATATACGCTGTCATTCACGGCGTTTACTGGGAGCACCACGTCAACACGAACTTCTATGTTAACTTTAGCGCAGCACATTGACTTTATTCGTTACTTTGAAAAAAATTAAACAAGTTTCGCTTGCCGGTAAACTTAATATTTGTCAAGATGCAATAATGCCAGTAAAATGTTAGAAAGGCAGAGTTCTGGATGAGTGGCAGAGGACGGCAAAACAGTTTGGGTATTTTATTACCCTCATTGTAGAAACTACTAATCTACTTGGGGAAAAGGCAGGAATGCAAAAATTACCAATTTGTGCAGCTCATCTTGCACATTTTTAGCTTCATTAATAGCATTGCTATTGTTTTGCTGGTTATTTTATGTTTTGTTGTTTTTTGCATCTGTATGTAAACCTGCAGATTCTTTTTACAGATCATGTAGGCAGTCATGGAACAGACAATTTCTTTAGCGATTAAGAATTTAGGCAGAGAGGGGACTAGGAGTCAGTGTGATGCAGGAATTATTCCGACTGCTCTTTCTTCTCCTTTCTCCAGCTCATCCACGATCATCTGACCACCGTGGTCCCGCACCACCTCTGTGAGCCTGTCCTCCCCGCCCCTCCATAACCCTACCTGTCCTGCTATTCTGGGACTCTTATTTATTTTTTTTTAACTAAAATAAAGCATTTTATTTACATATCTCAGAGTTTGATTTTAAAAAGTTACATACGTGATACATTGGAATGGCCAGTCAGTCACATGACTCGACCCCCCCCCCCCCCCCGGTTGAACTGTACTACAGTTTCATGGCTCAGGTGGCCTTGAGGAGGGCAGGTATGGAGAGCTGACCAGTCTGCCTTCCTTCACCTTAAGGTGTTTATACTTGACCTCAGTAAATGTCTTCATAAGCAGCTCACTGAGAGCCTGACTTGAAAGCGTGACCTTGACGTTAACCTTAAAGCACCATTCAAAACAGCCCTTCACATGCAAGAAAGTCAGAATACTGTGTTCTGTATGTATGTATGTATGCTGTCTGTGTCTGCTGTGGATAATTCCATTAATATTAACAAAATATTTGCGTTGAGACAAACATCTAAGGCAAGAACTGGGCTGGGTGCACAGTGGCTGTGCAATGGTGGGCTTTGTGGCTCAGCTCTGTCCACCCTGCTGGGCTCTAACCTCATTTATGTGCAACAGAGCTGCTGTTGGGTAAGGACGACGTCAAAAAACTGCTCTGGATTTGGCTGTCTGGTTTGGAGTGTCTCCATCAGACATTTCAATTGCACCCAGCAACTAGCTGACATGTTTCCTAAAAGATCTGATTTAGCCCTTTATACAGTTGGGTATTTTTACTGTGTCCTTGACTGTGGTGCTTAACTAAAAATTACTCAGCTGTATAAATGGGTAAATTATAGTATCTTAGTGTACAGACCTCATGTTGCAAGGTGCACTGGAGAAAGATGTGATGAATGAATAAATAATAATGAGTGTAAGTGATACAGTAGTTTCTTTTTTTAATTTTAGCTTTATCTGAGTTATTTACAGAACCTAATCGATGAATACATGCATTACTAAGTTTTTATTGATTGTCACTTGTAAAATTGTTTTTGGCCTTAGTAACAAATCGAGTTATGGACAGACCACTGGTCCCAGCTCTGTTGCTAAGTTAAGGAACCAGTGTTTCAAAATCAGAGCTACAGTGCATTTTAGATATAATGCATATTATTCTTCTCTCATTAAGACTCATCACTTTCACGGAGGGACTGCGTCCGTGGTGAAAGTTGCGATCAAAGCTGGCCAGTCAAAGCTGCGATCTGTACTGACCTTTTAACCTGTGAACGTGTGTCCCCTGTGTCCTGGAGATGCCCAGCCCCCCCCACCTCCAGTCCCTGCTAAAAATGTGCTGAGGGTCTTATCTGGAGCTCTGCAGCTGGGCAGTTATCAGCACACGAACCCTGGAGCAGGAGACTGGCTGGTGGGAAGTGTGCCAGGCGCATCAAAGGTGGGCGAAGTGTGCGATTGTGGAATCTCTGCTGTGGCGTTTGTGATGAGCAAAGCACAACAGGCAAAGTTTAATACGTTATGTTCTCTGTTTTTTAACAGGTGTTTGCTGTACAACTTCCACGTTCTCTTGCTCTGGCCCATCCCATGCCTCTATTTGTGTTTGACATGGAAATTCTTTGTCTGCCACAGGGGGTCTGGCCTAGTGTGTGGTGCTTTGTGTCCCGCTGATGCCTGCCCCTGGTTACGCTGTGCTCTGCGATTGGTGCTGTGGTTGCTGAGGCCGGTGGTCCCCTCACTGGAGGCTGAGTGAGGCCTCAGTGCAGCGTCACGTGTTGCTCCTTGCTGCAGTTCAGTGCGTTTCCTCACTTGGTGATTCAAGCATCTGTGGTGGCCTTACCAATGGCCGAGTCACGAATCGCATTTCTTGTTTCCAAAAATTTGTTATTGGCTGCTTTTTCCGTGTCCGGTTCTTACATGGCAGTAAAGAGCACTGGAACCGGGTTAATTTAACTCTGTTCGGCGTTATAATTTATGCAACTAAAAGTTAATAAAAATGGCTAAAATAAATGTATACTGTGTAGATAAAAAGGCAAACTGAAAGTACCAGCATGCTGATGAATGTAGCTTCAGTCTGGTGAAATACTGTAAGAGACTGCTGTTCCCCACCACTCGCCTCATCTTTCCAGTATTTGCCGTGGAATAATGCATCCCAGCAGAGGACAAGAAGTTGCTAAAATGTGATAAATAAATAGAAATTAATTTATGGTAATTTTTTTTTGTACCTTTACCTTAGGTAAAGACCCTGTCCTGTGAACAAGTCAACGAATGTATTTATTAACATTTTTTGGTCATATTTGTGTTTTTAAGTAAGAAGCCAGGGTGATTTTCATTTAGAAAACAGTTTTAATAATAAAGGAGTGTTTTCTGATTTTTTTTTTTTTGGCACCCACTAATATGTGTATATTACATGCCAGTTCGATCATATGTGCCAGGTAGGGGGTTTTGCAATCGGTTTGGCACGTATGATTTCATCCACCAAACCAATTGCAACACCATGCACAAAAAACAGAAATGGCATTGTCTGGTTCCATTTAAGGCTACTGTTAAAACGACTTGGATTATCTAGCTGGCTTTTATCACAAATAGATCTGCAAGGAATGTGCCTGTATGGGGGCTTTAGCCACTTGCTGAGACTTGTGTGTTGCATAGCAACCATTTCCTGACAGGCTATAATGCTGCGTGGCGAAAGTCAACATCCATGTGAAAACCTGTAAAGGACACAACACCAGGCTGCTGGGCAACATGGACTCATAGGGGATCCTGTTCGGTAAACACGGCACGAGAGGCAGGGTGATCTTTGCGATTGATGCCACTGCATCCCGGTGTAGTACTTTTGGTTTGTTTTTCTTATTAACTTCAAGCTACATTGGAAATTAAAACTGAAAATAAATGTCAACTCCAAAACCCCTATTCAGTATGCTGACTGCTGCATTGTATATTTATAAACCGCACAATCAATAAATGGAGAATAGAACAGATGTCTGCATGTAAGGTTATGTAAAAATACTTTATATAGTTGCGGCAGACAAAAACAGTTTGTAAACATTTTATTGTACAGTTTGTAATGCCTTAACATGCATGTCATTCAAGTTGAAACAAAGAGCTGTTCAGGTGCTTCAGCGGGGCTGGTGTGTGGGGTAACATGGGGAAGGACAGAGAATTGACCCGATTGGCTGCACAAGTCCAAACTGCTCACACACTTTAGAAGACCTTGTGTTTGCTGTTGCTGAACACTCTTAGATCGTGCTTTTTCCAGCTGGAGGAGCAGGGAAGAGTAAAGCACACCTTACAGCAGTTGCTATTTGCGGAGCCCAGATCAAGGAGGTTTGAAAAATGTTTGCGAGCATCAAACTTGGCCAGGCCCCATCACTCAAGGGCACGCAGGCAAGCAAAAGTATTAGCAGAAATGGCCTCCGGGCCAAACCGTTTCTCGAGTTTCGTGGCTAATGCAACAAGCCATAAATCAGCGGCTGCTGGGAAGGCAGCCTGTCTCGACCTCTGGAGGTCTCGGAGGTCTCTTCTCCGCTTTGTGTGTGTGTGTGTGTGTGTGCGCGCACGCGTTGTGACTGCCGTTTTGCATTCAAAGAACCCAGGTTGGAATCCTGTTCTCCTGTAACAAGAGATTATGAAAACGTGTACAGTTTTTCATGCTCTCGGGTTATTTTTTAGTGCAGTGCCATTTTTCCTCAGTAAGGCAGTAATTTTACTTTCACACCAGGTATATCATTTGCTGCCAAACGTGTTTGTCACTGCAAAGGGCACAGGCGCTACTTTCACACCAGGTATTTCATTTGTCGCCAAACGTGTTTGTTGCTCTGCAAAGGGTACAGGTGCTATCCTTCCATAACAGACAACTACTCAACCAGTCACAGCGTCAGTTGTGGAAAATCTTTCTCGGTAAACTAAAGTAGCACATTCGGTACAGCATTACTGTATAAACAGTATAAAATATGAAATAAATGATTTAAATCATATAAATGTTTTAAACGTGAATGTTACTACCCTGCCATAAATGAAATGTTTCTCGTTTTTAGTCAGTCTGAAGGAGATGGTGACGGTGCAGAAGTTGCTCCTGCAGTTTTAATTACCTGTATTGTAAGTGATAGAATAATTTTTAGAATATGTTGGTGTCACAGTTGTTACATAAAAGTGTGGTAATGTGGCCTGGTGTCTTTTGCTGGGTTATTGGTTATTGAAAAATTGACTTTTGATGTTCTTCTCAGTTCTTCATCTTACTTGTTTCCTACATGTGGGTTTTTTTTTTTTATTTTATTTTTTTTTACTGTTTGTAACATTCAGATCACTGATCCAGTTATTGAATCACTAAGCGCCCGTGTCAGGTATGCACAGGTGTGCCAGTCAGCTCTCTGCTTTACCTGTCCCCCCCCCCCCCCCCCCCC